>DWJZ01009362.1:0-10762 GCA_018249125.1 Asbolis capucinus
TTTTTCTTCCAACTTATACTAGCGTACATAGTCTTCAGTTTTAATATTTTGTTATTAATTTTTTAGTTGATATAGGGACTGTCGAGTGAGCTGTCGGTTCCCAAGACGACATAAATTCTTTTAATTTCATTATGTCCAAAGATATTTATTTAGATATTTGATCATCGACCGTCAGTACAACCAGCAAGACTGACGCACGCAGCACTCACTCTGCAATCAAAATAAAACAGCCTCACCTCTCCCATATCGGTCAGAGTTTGTATAAAACTAGCAGAAAATATTTCCTGTTTTTGTATTAATTGCCTCGAATTAACAGGTAATACAATTATTTGAATTAAATGATGCGCAATGGACGAGGACTTATAATGATGACGCATGGGAAATTGCAATATGACAGTAATGATCGCTAACCAACCATTTCTACATATTATTATGTTTCGTTATAAATTAGCTTTGATCAAATATTGATAAAGTTGATATTGGTACATATTTCATACTTAATTGAACCTGTATCGATGAATATATTCGAAATGACGAACAATTCAATATGAATGAATATGAATTTGAAGTGTATATCTGCTTTCACATTTAATATCCTGAATGAAAGACAACGATCTAATACAGGGGATATAGAAACATCAGATTGTATCTTGGCGTTCCCTACAAGTATGTTGACTCAACACGGTGACGTGTATTAAGGTAACGGTACATCCTGAGATTCCGTCAGGGTTCTTTCAATTTCATCATTATTTAATTATTCTTTTATCTTGAGTTCAACGATAGACGAACGTAATGGGAATAATCTCATGGATTTCTTGAGGCATGCAGGACGATTGTTGGATTTGCTTCAGTCATCTTTTAGTTGAATCATCAGACTTTCTTCAGGTGAATATATAAACAGAATTAGTCGAGGTACTATACCGGCATTCAGTGATAGCCCAGTGGTTTGAACGTTGGTCTTCCAAACGGGAGGTCTTGGGTTCAGTTTCTTTGGCTCTGGTGTGGTATAGAGACAGAGTTATCAGAAGTTGATTTTCACTTGCTACGGTCAAGGAAAACATCTTGAGGAGACCTGGTCTCCTGAGAGTTCTCCATAAAGTTCTCGACGGTATGTGATTTCCACTAATCCGCAGTTGGCCAGCGTGGTGGACAGTGGCCATGGGTCCATTAGCTCAGGCAATGCTTTGTCTGATATAAAGAAAGTGCTCATCAGAGCCAGACCTTCGTTATATCATCTATACTGGAAGTTTCTCATCGCAATCTTCCCGGCCAAGGCACGAATGAGAGACAAAAATGTGTCTTCAAGTCAAGAGTAAATAAGCTTCTACAAAGTTAGCGCGTTCTGTCTTCGAAGACTTTCCAATATAAAAAATCTCAATGTTAGAACGTTATTACCGAAGAAAAGGTTACGAACGATTTACATACAAATACGTTTGGGGTTGAGATGTAGATGGCGTTGCCAGAGGATTCTAATCTCGTTTCAGATGCCGTTTGTGAAAGGCGTTCAAGAGCCTAATTCTACCCGATACACTTAATCATATCGCACGCTTAATAAAACAAAGAAATAACTCAAAAATGAGGTGTTTTGAGATTCAATCATAAAACGCAATAACAAAACGCTGAGAATCGTTAGGCTCAAACAGTCACACGATTTGAATGAATATGACCGAAATAAAAGACTGTCGCTCTCTTTCTGATTAACGCGCTCGAACGAGTTGGTACCAATAATCAGTAATGTGCCATCAGTAACGCAAGTAAGTTGATAGCAAAATTCTTCAAAGGAAGAAACATTACGGCTTAAATCATTATGTTATAAACAGGTAAGTACAATTTTTTGTTTTAATTAATTTATTAAGAGAATGAGTGAGACTTATTCCACTTTATTATAAAAAGTATGTATCTATTTCGTGATATCATTTTAACTTGTGGCAGTTTAGTTTAAATTTTATTAACGCGTCATTCAAATCTATATTAGTTATTACGTTTTCATTTTAAAGCAATAAATGTCATTTGGACACAGTTTGACTTATTTCGGTTTATTTTTAAATTATAGTTCAATCTTAAAAATAAATCGTGCATATTGCTGTGTTTCATTAATTACCGTCCAAAGTTATTTCGAACATTTAAAATTATGTCCCTTTCCATTAAATTTGTTTAGAATATTTTAATAGTTACCTTACTTATTTCTCTATGGTTGTAATAGTTTAGCCGATTAAGTGAATTAATTAACAATAGGTATTGTCATAATTAAAAAGTAAGGCCACTCTTATCATTATTTTATCCTACCGTTATCCTTATGTTTAAGGATAATTTTGTCTGATAGAATTTACGAGTACATCCTATTAATTTTAAGTTGCAAAATTAATAATATTTATAAGGCATGAAATCAACAATACTATTGACCCCGAGATCTTCGCATCACCTACGATATTATATTATGCATGGGCCTAGGGATAATTTTATGATACAGCCCTAAAAATAGTCTATGTTCTAAGTGAAGCCTATAACAATATATTTCTGAAAACTACATCCAAATCAGTTGAGCCGTTTCTGAGATTAGCGTACACAAACACAAAAAGATAAAATTAAAATATTTTTTGGCTTCCCTTGAGTTTATATAGACCACCTACTAAGTATTTTTTAAATATTTTTAATGTACAGACATCAAAGGGCTACAATTTTATTATAATATTATCTATAGATAGATAGAGATCGATTTAGATTTAAAAAAATGCATTGTTTTTTTTAGCATGGCAGCAGATAATAGATCAATAGTAACAAACCTTGTACCAGATTATAACAGTGAGAATTCATCTACAAACGATAACAGTAATTTAGGAACCACTAAAACTTCTACTTATATCGATCAAAGCTTTCAAAAAACTCCGTCAACATCTTCTTCAAGTTCATCTACATCAAGTTCATTTTCATCAAGCTCTTCTTCCTCTAGTAGTTCATCTTCGGATTCAGACAGTTTTACACCTGCTAAACGAAATAATCAACATTCTGAAAAGTTCGTCCATGGTATAATACCGAGTACTTCAAATCCCATACGGTCTACCAATATCTCACCAAAGTTTATCGATGAAAGTGACAACATAGACTTAAGCGATGATGACCCCACGTTTAATTATGAACTGTTTACGAAACGCAAAACTAAAAATTACTTTTTTGATCCTGCCGCCAAAACTGACTCGTCTGACAGTGATAGTTCTAATAGAAAAAAGCTTAAGAAGAGAGGCCGCAAGCGATGTCTAAATCCTGCAACATGGAAACAAAACAAAGCTAAAATGCTACGAAACAATGGTGAATCATATATATCTACATCGACATCTCAGAGAGTAGTTCCAAGCCGCTGTCTTAAAGTACCTTGCACAGATAAATGTAGATTAAAATGCACAAACAATATATCAATGACTGAAAGGTATGAAATATTCAAAGAATTTTGGGATTTAGGAGATCTGACTAAACAAAGAGTTTATATAAGCAGTTGTATGGAAGACATAACTCCTAAGTATAAGTACACGAATTCAGCAAATCCAAGACGCCCAAATAAATCCTACTACTTTACTGTTAATAAAAAGAAAATAAGGGTATGTAAGACATTTTTTAAATCTACTTTGGATGTTACCGACAGAATGATATTCACTATACAGCATAAAATAAGTAATGCTGGCTTTATGCTCGATGATTTTAGAGGTAAACACCATAGCCACAAAAGTCTTGATTCTGAATTCAGTGACGACATAAGAAAGCATATTCAATCCATTCCGAAAGTAGAGTCACATTATGTTAGAGCTACCTCTAACAGAGAATACATTGACGGCGGAAAAACCATAAAGGATTTATATTTAGATTTTGCTAAACAACAAGAAGAAAATAATAAAAAGACAGGAAATTACATAGCATACTATAAAATATTTACTCTAGACTTTAATTTGAGTTTTTTCCAGCCAAAAAAAGACCTATGTGAATCATTTAAAAATAGTACTGATGAAAAAAAGAGAGAATTGGAACATAAATATAATAAACACATAGAAGAAAAGTTGTTGAGTAGAAAAGAAAAGCAAGAAGATCGTAAAAAAGCTAATAAAGATAATATAGTGGCAATTTATGATTTACAAGCAGTGCTCCAATGTCCAAGAGGTGACACCTCGGCATTTTATTATAAATCCAAACTTAATTGTTACAATTTAACATTAACGGAATTGACGCAAACTGAGTCTAAAATGGCATATCATAAAGTACATTCTTATTTTTGGACAGAATCAGAAGCTAAACGTGGAGCAATAGAAATAGGTACTTGTGTATGGCAGTATCTTAAAGGGATATGTGAAGGGGGTATTGAACAGAAAAACGTAATATTTTATTCTGATAACTGTTGCGGACAGAATAAAAATAAGTACATCGCTACATTATATTTATTTGCTGTGAACACGTTAAATATAAAAAGCATAATACACAAGTTTTTAGTCACAGGTCATACTCAAAATGAAGCGGATAGCGTTCATAGCTTAATAGAAAAAGAGATAAAGAAAAATCTTAAGTCAGGGCCCATTTATAGTCCTGATCAGTATATAACGTTAATCAAGAATGCTAAGAAAAGTAAACCAACTATAAATGTACACGAACTAACCTTTGATGCCTTTATTGATATTAAACTATTACAGGAAGAATGGGGATACAATTACAACACAAATACGGACGGACAAACAGTTAATTGGAATAACATAAAAGTATTGATGATGAAAAAAGAGCAACCATTAAGTATTTTTTACAAAACTTCCTACAAAGATGATTGCTTTCAAGAAATACATGTAAGAAATAAAAGGAAGAAGATGAAGCTTACATCAGAAATTACATTAAAAAAGGCTTACACGCAAAGGCAAGATATAAGTCTAAATAAAAAGAAGGATCTCTTAGGTCTCATCAATAAAGGACTTATTCCTCCTTTTTACGCAAATTTTTACAATTTTATAATTAACTAGAGTAACTTAATTGATCTCATAATATTTTAATTAGAATTTTACTGTTTTTTGTACCAATAGTTTTTTATAAACATTGTTTATTTTTGTGTTTATTATTTTGTGAAATAAGTGTTTATTTTGTTACTCGTAATAAAGTATAAATAATATTAGTTAAGTGTAACCTTAACATTAATGTTTTTTGGATCTCATGTTTGTGATACTTAAATGTTTATGATAATAATTATTATCATTCATTCCAAATTTGTTGATTATTTTTAATTATATAATTATATCTTTTTTATTATTCGTCTCAGCAGTTGGGCATCGGTAGTAATATTATATTCAGTTAGCAAAGACATTAAATATTTTAAATAATATTACTTTGGTCTTATAAAATAAAATAATATTTCTAATTATGCGTTTCATTATTGAAAAAAAATGTTTATATTTTTTAGTTATATTGTAAGAAAATGAAATATTTCGAATTCCCGTAAAAAATATTATACTTATTAATTACGAACTGAAACAAAAGTTACTAAAACCAAATAGGAAGAAATCTTTTTATTCATAAAGAGATATATTTTGTTTTATGACAAGTAACATTTCAAATAGGCACGTAAATTTAAAACGTAAAGTGAAATAAATAGGAACTTTTTTTTCAATGCATTGTCTACCACTTAATAATACATGAAATATACTTTTATTTAACACTAGACAAAAACTAATACCCCCAACTTTCCCTTAAATCAATTTATTTCCTTCTAACACCTCTACGTTATTTTTAATATGTAAACAAAGTTTAACCTAGAATAGTTCAAAACTTTAATTGCCATTATCCAAAAGTTGACGATTTTGAGATATTTCTTTGTTTTATTAAGCGTGCGACCTCAAGGTTCATTATCACATTCAGTCAAATCACTACCACTGTTGTGAAAATGTAGTGTACCATGTCACCTGATATAATAATAACATTCAATCTGCGGTTTTCCACGTCTTCCCTCACATCGATGACTATGTCAATAGTCATATCATGGCAACACTGATAAAAAAATGTCATTGCATTACATGGATTGATGTCAGGCGAAAAATCATAATTCGATTTGATTAGGTACCTTACCTATACTTTTCGATGAAAAGCACTTGTGTTGCGTTGCTGTGTTTGTGGTGCTGTGTCGTTAACAATTGTATACAAGTTTAATAATATTTTTTAACCATTTTCCATAATAAAAATCATGTAATCAATCGTTTGACAGCGAGACGATTCTAATTTATAAATAAAATTACAAACTGTAAAATTGCGTGTACAGAACTAAGTGAATAAATTAAAATCGGCTGCAATCAATATTGGTGTCACCTACTATAATATTTTTAAATAGCCAATGGCGAATCTATTGTGTTTGTAGTTTTAATACGGTGCTCAATAATTCTGTGATACAGTAATATTTTGGTTCGAAATAATTTGCTTATAATTTACGTAATAAACAAGTTAAAGTGAAACGAGAAATATAGGTAAATCCTCTCATCATCAGTTTTTCGGTAAGTAAGCACTTTTGTAACTCGCTTCCGATTATGCATTGAATCTGAACTCAATTTTCTGTTAAGTTTACTTTAGTAAAATCGTATACGATGCACACTGTTAGGAAAGTAAGTTTTTAATATTATTTTTTAATAAATAAATAGAGAATCTTTTTAGAACTTTCTTTCTTTTATTATTTTTTTATATAAAAAGCTTTAAATTTTGTACTTAACTATTAGTGACAGTATTTTTTATTTATTACAACATAATATATCAGTTATTCAAATTATATTTTTTTGCAACTCTTTTTTTCTATCTTTACACAATACAGCATATGAAATATATACAATAATATAAGGTCAGAAATCTGATATAGGCGAATATATTATTATATAGTGAAAATAATCTCAAAATCCTTTTTTCCAATCTTGTCTTAACTTGTATACACATCACACCTTCCACACTTATATCTTGTGCTGTAAAAAATGTTCAATATTAGAATATGTGAGATATATAAAAATTACTAATAATAAGTTCATAAACTTTTGAAGTATTTTGTTGCACCATTTGTTTTCAAGATAAGTTATAACAAAAAAAAACATGCTTTTAAATAATATAGTTAAGAAGTTTAGTTGTTGGTGTCTGCTGCTTTCAAAAGTCTCAAGCATATATTACATTGATAAATTTATATAGTATGTTAATCCTGAGTACAATTTATTTCTGTGCAAAATTTAATTCAGATCTGTTTAATACTTTGTGAATGAGTAACTGCCGACAAACTGACCAACAGGTTGGCAGAATGTGTAAAAAATATATTACTGTACAACTATTGTTAAATAAATATAAAAAAAATATATCTATCCAGACATCCCTCCATCCTCACAAACTATCACATAATATTCTTACATAACACAATTTTACAACAGGAACATTAATACAGATTACATGTTTATTTTATCTTAAGCTTTGCATTGAAACTTCTTGTCAGTTTATCATGCATACTCCTCAAGTACATAGATACAGATTACAATAGTCTCATATTCCCTGGCTAGATGGTCAGTAAACCTTACTGCTAAGTTGGAGATTTTAGAGTTGATTCCCACCCTGGATATATTTTTCTGTAGCTAATAGCTCGACACGTCTTCTTTCATTACTTTCTCTTCAACTTTCTTTCAAAAAGGTAGTAGGTTTGGATTACATATGTATGATAAGTTTTCACTGTTTCTTCTCAATGATTAAATACTTTTTTGAAAAAGATGTTCAGTTGAATATATTACTTTGGACAACTCACACACAGTCAACTGACCCCAAACTATGTGTTAGCTTGTACTATGGTGATCAGACAACTGATAAACATACATATATATCTTTAATTACATACTTATATAGATATTTACACCCAGACACACAGGACAAACATTCCTGCTCATCACAGAAAAGTTTGACCTGGGTGGGAATCAAACCCACAACCTTCGGTCTAGCAGTCAGGTTCGCTAACCACTAGACCAACCAGCTTGTTAAAGTAATACTTAAATGATAATTTATTTACCTGTTGCTGGTGACAGGCAACACAAATACATATTACAAATAATGGAGTAAGAACTACTGAATCTTCATCATTTTATAGAAAATAAATGTTTCTCAGTACAGGCTCAGATTAGACGGCCATCACACTGTCTATGAAGTCTGGATCATCATGGATTTAAGACATATAACGTATAAAACATAATATACAACATAATAAAATACTAAACCAACTTTATACTGATAATGTTTTTTTTTGTGAATAATAAAAATATTGAAAGTTTATTGTAGTAGATCAGTCTGAACCACAAAAAGCAAGTGAACGCCGAATCCAAATCGGTCAAGTTGTTTTTGCGAATAACGGCAAATGCGACAAATGGTTAGACAAACAGATGAATTTTGAATGTTGGTAAAAAGCAACCTTTTCTTCCTAGGGCCGCAAATGTTATAACAATATTGGTGCAGGCCATTTTTTACCCCAGGTTTTTATATTTCTTGAAAATTCCTACGTATTAGAGATAATTATAATTTTATTATACTAGTAATTGCCCTAGTTTCGCCACATCAGCTGCTGGGTATGGTTATCCCCCACATTGTGGGTAGGTTATAGGTGCAACACCCTGGTGCAAACTGTTAGACCCACCTATAGGAGTACAGGTTTCATCACTATTCACTTTGACCGAAGTAACTGATAAGTATCCCATAATAATAATTATAATATAATAATAATAATAATTATAACATAATAATAATTATAATATAACTATTGATTAATTATAATGAATACATACACACATTATTTTGAAAATTTGTGCTGTGCGAAAAACTTTAATGTAGTTTCCAAATAGGGTTTCTATATGGTGTGTCAATATGATACTGAAAAAATGAGTTAGTAGGTTTTTTACTTCTTTTTTTTTTCACAGATTTGACTTAAAAGTTTTTACGGTTCACAATATTAGTGTGTTAAACATGTAATGTGACAATTTTTTAACAAAACTGTGACATTGTCTTCCATTGGTGAATTCCATTTTGTCAAAAAGAAAAAAACAAGACTAAAATTCTACTTACGTAAAGTCCTTTTTCTCATCCGTACTAATCTGGTAAACAATTTTTGTGTCAAAATAATGTTTTAAAGTTTTTTTTCATTATTTTTACATAACTCGCGTATTGTGACATTGAAGTTAGTGTGTTAATGAGACGGTTTTGTAACAAAACTGTGAAGTCATCCGCTGATTTGTTTACAAGATTTGTACAACAGAAAGCAGGCTACTTGATGTGTAAAAACAGATTGAAGATTTTTTCTTTTTCCTTGCTACCGTTATCTTTGCTAAAATAGTTAGATAGTACCTATATATCGAATTATCAATTTATATGTACTAATATTTTAAAGGGGAAAGATTTGATTATTTTTTTGATTAGGATAGGCTCCGAAACTACTGGGACGAATTGAAAAATTCGTTTACTATTAGAATCCTATATTTTCCCTAATGAACATAGGCTATAAAATATTTTTAAAAATGTTAGGGGTCTGTATGAAAACTTCGATAACGGAACCCAACGTGTAAAAAAAAATCTAAATTTCAATTCAATATTCTTATATCGCATGCCCGTTTTTTTTTAATTACAATTTAACGGCATTAGGCTTTTGCCAAACAGCCAAGACTTCACTTTTCGCGTACTCTGCGAAAATTGTAGACAATAGATCAAAGTGATGCACTACAGTTTTATAGAGGACATCAATATCTACAAATAAGTCTGCAATACCATATGTCTCACTATTACAGTTAAGTCATAGTAACTACTTTTTGTTGTTAATTGTTTCTTCCAAAAGAAGCGAAAACAGTGTCTAGTAAATGTATAAATCTAATTTGCAGTGTGTTCACATGCTCTATAATTGAAAATGATAACGGTTGCATATGAAACCACAGATTTGTTTTATACATATCAGTGAGCGTCACGACGGACAGACAATCATCAATAAATCGATGTTTCATGTTCAGTTTTTGCTAATAATAAAACGATTGTGTATCGTGTGTAGCCGACAGTTGTCAGAATGGCCGCTTTGCTACGTTCCGACCGGCCGCTATTAGCTAAAATTTGCAAATAGCGAGCAGACAGCAAACGAAAGTAATGGAATTATTGTTTTATAAATACCTATTAGGTAGCACGATTGTCTCTGATACGTAATACGAGTTTGCAATCTACGCTATCGCAAAATTTTCGTAACCGTTTTCCGTTTGCAAGAGATAGACCGGCGGGTTGGGGAATGTATTTTTATAATCTTGTTTTTTAAAGTATGTAAAGGTTTTATCAGTGTTGTCCTTCGTTTGTTTTTTTCGGCCTATCGTAACTGTTTTAATCTCATATAATGTCTTGGTATGTACTCACAGCCAAAAAAACATGAAAACGGGAATACAAAGATCTAAAAAGTTGTTATTTCGGAATTTGAAAAAGGAACTGTCACAGTTTACATAGGTTTATTTACTATCATGGCTGCATAGCAAAATTACTAAGTTGTCCAATAAAAAAAAAGTTTAATGAGCTGTATTTGTGAAGTAGGCGTTTCTTTGGCAATTTCCCTGGTTACCCGCCGCGCTGAATTTGCAAACAGCGAGCAGACAGCAAACGATCAGCAATAATAACAATGTCTTTTATTATCTATATATGTACTAATATTTAAACGGTAACAGATTCAAATCTGTACATTAAGTATTTTTTGGAAATTATGATACAGGCAGGCTTTGCTATTGATATG
>DWJZ01009363.1:0-10762 GCA_018249125.1 Asbolis capucinus
ATTTTTACCATTAGTAGGAGATTTTTACCATTAGTAGGAGATTTTTTACCATTAGTAGGAGATTTTTACCATTAGTAGGAGATTTTTACCATTAGTAGGAGATTTTTTACCATTAGTAGGAGATTTTTACCATTAGTAAATTTACCATTAGTATTTTTACCAGTAGTAGGAGATTTTTACCATTAGTAGGAGTTTTTTACCATAAGTAGGAGATTTTTACCATAAGTAGGAGATTTTTACCATTAGTAGGAGATTTTTACCATTATTAGGAATTTTTTAATGAACCTTTCAATGTTTTTGAGGGTTCGTAGGTTATGATTTCCGGTTGTCTCGTTCAATGGTCGTTAAGCTTTGTCAGACATTACCAGTAACCTTCGAATATTTGTACTGTATATTTGGTTGTCATGTCTTGGGTTGTCCAGTGTTGTCTAAATGTGGGAATTATTTGAGTTTCTGACATTTCGGTTGCCCACACTCGTTACCCAGGGTTGCTCTTTAGCAATCCGCTTTGGAACAGCGCCAGCTATGATGTGACACTCGTTGCTCAGTAATCAGCCATTAATAGGCTGAAACCTCATTAAGAGTATTGTGATAATAAAGACAGTATTTTTTACTAAACAAAAATAAAACAAAAACTTTCTCTTCATGTGCTTTCAATAGCCGAGCACCAGGAACAAATTATTGAAAAGAAGTAAAATGTGTTTCTAGAACATATTCATATCTCTTAACTTTTCAATAGCAGAACATTCTAGACAAGGTCGGACAGAAAAGGATTCATTCATTCAAATGGATGTTTTTGAGATGTACAGTTACTGAAAGTTTTTGTAACGATTTTCTATAAGCAGAAACTTCTTCACTTCACGAAATACCTATATTCCGAGATTATTATTAAAAGTAACTCCTCAGGAGGGCACCGTGAGTCGCGGACGGCAGCAACAAATAATTTCCTTAACTTTAACACTAAGGTTCATTTGTCACATAAAATCCCCAGCCAAAAATCGAACTTAAGACTTAACAAAACGGGCCCTACCAACTACGCTAAAGGGTCTTTCTTTGTAATAGCGACATTATAGGTCGAATCTATAAAACTACATATGTTTTGAACATGTGTTAGATATAATTTTAGATGGAGGCAGTGGTCTTACGCCTTCATATTCTGTGGACATGAGTTAATGATTCACTAAAGCATCTTGATAGTACATCTACATATTAAATAAGGTGAAGTTTATCGAGGCTTAGTGAAGAAACTAAATAATGTATTCTTGTGGTTCAGACACATAAAATGAAAACGTATCTCTCTCATATGTATGTATATCTGTTCTCTACTACTTGATTCTAGTAGGCGAAGGATAGTTTTAATGTCCTTATGCAGTCCTATCGTCAGAGCCTTGTACTGGGATGCTTCTACAGGACACTACATTTTGGAACTCTACATTCACGACACTAGTTTCTTATATTTCCAATGGATAGGTATTGAAAGTAGCAAGATTGAAATTTTATCAAGCCTACAAAACGATATGAAATTATGGTAAAGTTACTTAAATAACTGGGTTAACGATTGAGATCGTAAATCAGCTGAGACTAATTAGCTGGTGACAATCAGATCTCGGAGCCCAACGCCCAAACGAAACGGACCGGAGCCGAATACAGTTACCAAGCCGTGATGGACAAAATCAATTTATAAAGTCGATGTCCTGCCACTTTGTTTGCCAGTCTCGGATGTTCCGCGACGCCATTCAAAACGCCGCAACCGTAACCGGTGTGTCGCGACTGCTCCCAAATATTTTCGAAATAATATCCCGAATATTTTCCAATCGGACGCCATTAAAATTCGGCGCACGCATAGCGCCCTAGGCCGTCCGACGCGACACGCCACTGACACATTTCTGTGGTTTCGCGCGCCTATTGAATTTAGAACAGTTTTTGTTTTTCTTTTCAATCGGTGTTTTCGGTTTTTTGTGCCAGATACACGTGCACGATAATTGGAAAATCAGGAATTTCCACACGTTGGATAAATTAATTTGGATTTTTGAGGTAAGTTAAATGTCAAAATTTTGTAAATATTTGAGATTAGTTGAAAAAATTTAATGCAGTAATGGAAGCATATAATGACGAATGTTCTCTGTAAAACGTATCTACTCTATTAAAAAAAATCTTAATCGCAATAAAAAAATATAAATAAATTATCAAAAAAATTATGTTTAGAACAAAATAAATATTTTTTAAAACAAAAATATTTGCTTAATACAAAAATCTATTTAACAAGCATCAACCATATTCACAAGGATATTAATTTATTTTTAAACTGACAAACCAGGCGCTCAAGCTGCAGGATATTTAATTTTAAGACTCAGTAGGTGTTCCAATGTAATAAATAATAAATAACGTGTATTTTTTTATGTGGCAACTACAATAAGAACACCACGTCATTTTACCGATACTCGAAACTTATTTTTATCTTTTTCAAACCTAGAAAAACGTTAACTTAAAATAGTACTTGTAGGGACTGTTTGGAATCAGGCATTACAGAGCAAATAAAAAAAAATATCATTCATCTATTCTATATCTACTGTTGAATGCATCATCGTTGTCGTGCATCAATAATAATCATAACAAAAAAAAAACTATAAAAATAAAGAGATCCCTAGATTCTAAGATCCTCTCTAAAAATTTGAACCTGTTCAACAACTTGTAGCTAGGTATCAATAATAGTTGTTAAATTATACGAAAAGTATTTATTTTATCTATTGACATCCAATAGACAGAAGTTTTATTAGCTTGTAAACGTATAGCATTTATGTGTTAAAATATACAGAAGCATATTACCTAATATGTAGTAGGTTAATTAAATTAAAGGTGTCAATAATTAATTAACGTAATATACGATAATTTTATAATTAGGCTATCACCTAATGGTTAAAAATTCGGCACCCCACTCGAGGGGTCCGGGTTCGATGCCCAGGGCATGCACTCCTGAATTTTTGGGGAATATCACTCGCTATAACGGTGAAGGAATACTTCGTGAGGAAACCTGCACCGGGGAGTTTGCAAAATTTCAAGGTGTGTTAAGCCTGCCAATCCGCACTTGGCGCGCGTGGTGGACTATGGCCTTAACCTTCTCATTCAGAGAAGAGACTCGTGCTCAATAGTGGACTGTGATGGTGGAGACGACGATAAATTTACACTAACTAAAGTTACATAAATTATAGTAACACTTCCACAGCTTATACAAAGTTAAAATTTGAATACATGTTTTAATCCTCAAATTTTCTCAATGTAAATAGAGTAGGTTTCCCGGGAATTTAATATTGCATTAAATTTTGAACTAAATTATAAATTAAGTAGGTAGTTTATTTCTTATAGGGCTTAAAACTGCATGCTTAAATAGGTTTTATTTTTTATCGCCGTCATTGCAACCAGTGATCAATAATTAGTTCTTTTCTACGTTTTCTGGGTTTCGCGTTATTAATTACATCAAGGTTTCGTTCGAACTTTTCTTTTTACGATTCGATTGGAAACTATTTTGAGTCTTATTACGAGGAGAAACGGTTTAAATTCAAGAACACGCTTCATAGACTGTCGCAAAATATTGACATAGCGAACAAAAGCAGTACAACATGGGCCCTGTTGAAGCTAATGAACCAACGAAACTCTGTTTTAACAATACCGAACCGGTAACACTAAAGCAGCTGACATTTCCAATTAAAAAAAGATGATCTGCTATGTGCTCTTTCTTGCCGTGATATTATTATCGCTGTATAGTTCGCAGCAACTTGCTTAAGGTACTCGTCGCATTACGGGAGATTCATGTCGTAAGATATGCCATGCGATGTCTTCCAAGGTCTGGCAAGGCAGCTTGGGTTATTATAAGTGAAAGTTATGCAACACTGGTGTTGGTCGGAAATTTAACGGGTGATCGTTGGTGTTGACATTTTAGGAGCATTTTCTTGCTTCCTAAGGCACGTAAAGCCTTCATTATCATTGTTATATTCAAATATAAGTCGTACAGCCATATCAGTGATTTTTGGGAAATTAAAATCTGTTTATGCGAAGTTGGTTTTCACAAACACTTGCGAAAGTCAAAAACTACGCCACAGCTTCAACAAATTCCAACCTGTCCATTTCTTTATAATAGCACCGTAACTCTTGGGGAGCGTTAAACCTCCAAGGTGAAGTATGAAATCTATGTTACACCATCTTATGAATCAACTGTTACGCGTTAAACAAGTCGCTCCCGGACCTATTTTGAATGCAAGACAATTTCCTATGTTGCATGCCCTAATTAAGCAAATGACCATCAGACGGGAAATATTGCCGACTATATAACGAACAGCAACGCATGGCACGGTTGGCAAAACGAAGCAACAAAGGCTTCGTCGACGTATTGCCTGATCGAAATGCGAAGTATTAACTTCTTGTAAGACTGCCAGTTATTGCCTGTGATTAAAGGTAATAACACTATTTACACGAGTCAAACAACTATACTAGGTGCAAATTCCATCTGGAATTTTATTGTACAAAACCGTTAGGTTTGATTGGGAAATAAATTAAATCGGAATTCTACTTACAAATCCGTTAGGTTTGATTGGGAAAAAATCCAGATCGAATTTACACAAGTATAGGTATTGGTGTCATACCATTGCTTCTGCTTAATAGTGGGTTGGCTTGAGATCATATGATTTGACTTTTTTATTCGATACTGCTGTATTTAGTGCGAAGGTCGAAATGTTTATTGAAATTGTAACACGAAACAACTAAATGATTTGGATATGTGTATATATATATAAATAATTAATAACAATTATTTCATGCTGCTATATCGCTTATCGCATACACACATCTGGTTAAACAAAAGAATGTTAATGTAAATTGATCACTTTTTTTGGTAATTTGGCGTGAAACTGTGAACATTATGTGTTAGCTCTTCAACCTTATAAGTGAGGTCAAAACACATATTTTATGGGATTTTCCTATTGCGTGCCTTCGTTGGGAGTACTGTCCGCGACTGCTAATACAATTTGTGAAGCGAATGTGTAATGTTATAGCGTCAGTACTTACCTACGTGAGAAAATTGTATTAATACTAGATATTTAATAATATACTTTTAAAAACTCATACTAGGAGTCCCTGTGTAGCGGGGAGGTCAACATTTATCATACACAAACTCAAAATCAAATTATTTATTTCATCATAGCAGAATATGACATGGAATCAAAGTTGAAATTATTAAAATATACTTATGAGTATATATCTATTTATGTATATATAAATATCTTGAAATTGGTAATTGCTTTAATATCCGTAACTAATCCCAGTATAACGCCTAAACCTATCTTACTTGACATTCTTAGAATATTACAATATTACTAACTAACCTAGTGTATTCTAGAAGAATAATAAGCCGGAAGAAAGAAACTCCTGCGACCCTTTTAAAACCAAAACAATCCGAGAACTAATATTTATGTGATGATTACCTGGGTCGGGAATCGAACGCGGAGACACTTCTTCGGTGGAAGATTATCCACTAGACTAGCGGGCAATTTAGCTGTAGCATGAAATAAGCGAATGTTATTAATATCATGATGATAAATTTCAGGGTTAATGTCATGTAATTTTTACATTTATGTCTGAACTTGGTCAACGCTGCCATTAGTTAGCGCCAATCGCCACAAATCCACCCCAACGACATTGATCTGTCGTTCGTCAACGAAATATTAACTGTGTCGAGTTTTATGGATGCGTAAATAAATGTGAATATCATAGATTTTTATGGAAGCGCAGTTAATGTGAATATCAAATTCCGATTCAACTTCGATCGAACGACTTCTATACTCGAACGACTTTGAAATTGTTTGGCAAATCAGCTGGCAAATCTAGATAACAAATCGTCATATTGATAAGGTAAACGCGTACGCATATGACTAGACTGTTACAATTCAATGGGCAGTTGAATAGAGTGCTTCAATCCTTATAAAAAGCGAAAACAATAAAGGGTAATACCACATACGTTCGTATATCGACCACTTTCCAAGAACGGTGCTTATTAATATTTATAAAGTGGAAAAAGGATTGAACTGTAGGCCGCTGATCTCTATTAGGTATATAAAATATATTTTATCAGGCCCAGTCCTTGTGAATCTCTGTGTGACTGTTGGCTAAATAAATATCTTTGGACAACTCACACACGCCCATCTGACTCCAAACTAAGCATTAGCTTGTACTATGGTGATCAGACAACTGATAAACATGCATATATATACAGTATCTTTTTTTTGGAGTTTTGTATGTCTGTTCGTGCTTCACGCGAAAACCACTGGACATATTTAGAGGAAACTTGGCATAGTTGTAGTTTAAAAGCTTAGGATAGTTATAGGATAGGTTTTGTCATAGGAAATGGTCCTGTTCTCGCAGGGTAAAATTGTTGTGGCAAATCAGAAACCACTGAACAAATTTAGATAAAATTTGGCATGATTGTAGCTTATACATATAAGAAGAATAGCTGATGGCAGTTGACACTAACTGTGTGATCTTCTAACTCAAAATGTTGCAAGCGTTAAGTCACCGATACAGTTTTCATTACACAGAATCCAGTAGACACTATTTTACTAATGCTAAAGTACGTATAGTCTCAAATTTTAGTTAAAAATAAATACATATACTATATTATCGTATCGTCATGTTTATGGCAACAGGTATGACTATCAGTAGCAATAAATATTCATGGCTTAATATTTTTTCCATTTAGTTGCCATTTAACGGACATTGACCTTATAAAATCTTTAAATACAGAATATAAAATATCAATCGTTAATCAATATTAAATCATTAGAACTTGGTAAATAAAATAATATTATTTAGTCATTTTTAAAAATATATACTACAGCCACGGTCAAAAAAGACACAGAATCCCTCGTCAGGACTTCATCTGAGAGTGATTGGGAATTTTATTTATAATACAATATAACATAAAGAATAAACTTCGAATTAAATTCTATAATAATTTAAAATTAAATTTAATATCATATTTTTTTTAATTTTATAATTATAAAAGAATAAATAGAGTTATATCTATAAAAAAGCTATTATAAAAAATATAAAAGACATACATAATTAAGCTATTGAAAAATATAAACAAAACCACTGAGATGTTTGTAAATTTCTTACAAATTCCTGCAGAATGAGAGACGCTCAGCAATATATATATATATATACATATATGTATATGCATATATATATAATATAGTAATTATATTATTATAGTAATATATATATATATTCTAAAGGTTAATGACATGAATCGAATAAACGTAAAAATTCATAAAAATTTTAAGTCGTCCTTGAGAAACTAGTCCTATTTAGAAGCTTTACGAGCAGAAATACTTGTAACTTTTCTATCACGGCTATAATTTCTATTCTTTTGACATGTTAACATTTAATAAAGTGTTATCTGTTTAACATTCAATTCGATATTGTTATTCAATTTTTATGCATCCCGATTAGCTTTTTTGGCAGTCAATTAACTTTTATTCGAAACATCGGCATTTAATTTACATTAAATGATATTGTTGTAGAAGCCATGTTGGTAAATTAATGGCGTACATATTAAAGTGTATTTATGCAATCGGAATATCGCGTCAACATCCTGGTGTTCTATAGATTGCCTAGTTACTCTATAATTAGTAGGGATCTTTAGCCAAAATGTATAATAATCAAATTTAAAATCGTTTGGCGCCTTCAAAAACCAACGAGGAAAATGGATTCTTAATTAAATTAATTTAACGGGGTTCCTTTACTGTCTATTTATTACTGATCGCATCTTAATAAACATTTCTTTAAAGAATTAATTAAATTTTACATTAAGTTTGAATACTCTTTTCAATTAAACAATTTCTAATTATTTTATAGGAAACCGCCTTACAAAAATGGTCGGTATCTTTTGTACCTACTTGTTTTGTACCATGTTCTAAGGCAGGAGTCGGCAACCCGCAACCTATATGTCATTGTGGTGCGGCCCACACAGAACCCATTTACACGCCACAACTTGGCTTTTTTTTGGGATGAAATGTAGCTTGCACCCAATCTTTATAAAATTTGTGGCCCTTATATAAGAAAAGGTTTCTGACCGGTGTTCTAGGTTTGGTGTAGGAATTAAATGGATATGTAAAATATGGTATTAAAATAGAGCCCAGACGACTACCTTTTTAATACCAGGTTTTTCAGACCTAGTATCACACTGATAAAATCATATTTAATGTCGTCTTTCATGTTACGGGGTTTAATATGCCTTATAGTCCTGTACCGCACCAATGAAAATTATATGACCAGGTACAACAGTAACAGGAAAAAAACAATGCTGCATCGTATGTGTTAAAAGAAGACAAAATAAAAATAAGAAAGCATTCAAAAGATTTATACGAAAAAGACTTCAATATATCTTCAACAGCAGACATAAAACCCAAAAATTCAATTAAT
This sequence comes from Asbolis capucinus, assembly GCA_018249125.1. Taxonomy (NCBI): domain Eukaryota; kingdom Metazoa; phylum Arthropoda; class Insecta; order Lepidoptera; family Hesperiidae; genus Asbolis; species Asbolis capucinus. Next base: position 8,473 of record DWJZ01009363.1, read on the forward strand.
ACACTGTTAATAACCGTAAATAACCTACCACATTACCCGCCACTTCTCACAATGACTTTTAAATCTGATAATAAAGGGGCCGTGAAGGCATTTTATTATAATGCCTCATAACGTCATTCGGAAACAGCGGAATCCTGTAATTATGCACAATATCAATAAGTACGTCTGTCGTATTTATCAGAATAATGTGGTATGGTGGTGGAACGCCTCCTCGCTAAGTTGAAATGTCATTCGTAAAGCCACTTTGGTATCGTCTCGTATCGTATTTCTGCCACAGAATACTTTTACGACGATTTTGCGACTGGATGGATAGTGGTTCTCAACTTTTTTACAAAATGATTAGAGAGTGATTAGCCGTATTGGGGCGGCTTAGTATACAAACCCCATTCCCATGTTGGCCTATCAGCGTGTTGTAAAAGGCGTACAGAAGTGAGTGCAGAAGCATTAGTATCTTATTGTGAAGCCTGTCTAGCTGGCTATGACCTTCATGCTTGAATCAGCCGCCAAACTTTCATGTTCGGTATTGTAACATAATTCTTTCACGATATCCTACCTTGGTGACTTTTATTGACTTGTATGACACCCTGTTCTGGCACTGAATTGGGGGTCTTCTCGCTCAATACCGTTATTTACTTTTGATTTGAACAACATTTCAACTAAGAATTTTCGCTGTGAAATAATAAATTGTCTAATCGCTTAAGATATGTAGGATAAAATAAAGACAAAGTTTGAGAACTGTAGACATATATAACATAGGGCAGTACATACATATATTATACAGTATGTTTTTTATTACAAAGAAGCAAGATGGCATGAATTCTTAAGACACAAGTTATTCTAGTTTTGTGCTTTACATATTACAAAAAGACCTCCTTGATAAATAAATGGCACGTGAATTGTAGCTACATTATTTAAATACTGTTAAAAATGTTGGTAGGGTGCCTACAATTAGTTTCATGATCAATAAAGTAAATCAGTTTTTTTTTAATTTCCGTACCTACAACGAAAAAAATATTGTTTATGCTCTCCATATCTGTACGAGAATTGCAAAAGTACAATTGTACTCGTAGTTAATATTTTTGAAAAAGATTTTGAGACAGCGTTATCTTTATTTTTTTATTGATCCATATATTCATTTCTACAATATGTGCAAAGCCATCCATATTAATACAAATATGACATAAAAATATATAACATTAAAAAACTATCTCGAAATCCTAATTGGGGCAGTGTTCCAGAAAGCTGGCAACATTATATGCTGAACTGCCAAACAAATTATTTAAATAATATAACTTTATAATTCTCTTGATTTGTTGCAAATATATCTAATTGTAATTAGAATATGGGTAAATTCAATTATATGTTTTCTATATTTCACTATGCGCCCATATGTGACGGGAATGTAGGTTTTTGTTCTACTAATGTATTTTTTAAAATAAGTATCTATTTCAAAATCTTTTATTGTGAGATATTTATTTTAATCTATTTAATAAAAAATATCAAAGAAGTTACAAATATATCCCTATTCAATTATTAATTACACGAACCCCTTAATTATTTAATAAAAAAATATTAAGTTCACTTGTCCGATTTCTGTCAAAAACAGAAAAGTTAAAATATTTTTCATAAAAGAACTAATTTACAAAAAATGATATTTATTGTTTTTATATTTATTTACCAAGTGTCATCCTAACAAAGTATAGTAAGAAAGTTATGCTGTGTTACGGGTACTCACGATATATGTTTTTTTGCGTTTTGGGCACAATGTACATAGTCCACGAAAATTCGAGTTTAAAATCGTATAGTAACAATATGTTTGAAACTAACGGGTACACACGATTATTAATATTACCGGCATTTCGACCCAGTTGCATGGGACATGGTCGCGTCAAGTATTAATTTTAAGTACCTGTTAAACTTTCAAAAAGATTGTCCACGAAGATGAGTTTAAAATAATAAGAATATAATTATCCCTGAATTACAATCAATTTGAAGGCGTGCAGTTAATTTATAATGAGACCGAATAAATTTCATTAATCATTCGAGGTGCTATTAAATTTCACGGAAACATTGTCGCTCAGTGGGCCGTTAATCTCGTAAGTCAATATGGATGGTTATCATGAAAGGGCAGAGGAAATTCGAGATCCAATGCTGCCAACATACAGTAGTTGGATTAAAACAGTTTTGAAAAGACATTAATATACCATTGCCATTGGACAGGCCGGTTGGTCTAGTGGTTAGTGAACCTGACTACTACACCGGAGGTCGTGGGTTCGATTCCCACCCAGGT
>DWJZ01009364.1:0-10762 GCA_018249125.1 Asbolis capucinus
ACCTGGGTGGGAATCGAACCCACGACCTCCGGTGTAGTAGTCAGGTTCACTAACCACTAGACCAACTGGCCTGTCGTTGGCGTTTCACATATGGCGTCGGAATACATTATACTCTTAGGGATTTTTTTATCCTGCACAATGGTTTTATTCCCGCAGGAACACAGCAAAAATTAATCATTTATATGACAGAACGTTTAACGAGTCAGCTAGTTGTAAAATAAAATATAAAATGTACAGTTTCCATAGTAAATTTTAGTACAATTTTAATACAGTGACAAATTGACCAGTGGTCGTTGATACAGGTTGATAAAGTGTTAACGATAATGCCCCATGTAGTTTATCTAAATATAGCATGGAACCCAAAGGGTACGTTGTCGAGGATTTGATATTATATCGGCTTATATCTCGTAACAATATCAAACTTAACCACAGCCATTTATAATGACCAAGGGCCATTAGATCAACGGTCCAGGCATCCAGGGTGCTACAGTCCGAGTCAATTAAAGCTTAATGAGCTTTAAAGCTTTAAATACGAATCCGTACCGCAAATAGCTTTATTAATGGGCACCTTGCAGCTTTACCTGGCTCTGTGAGATAATTATTTGTTGCCCGAGTAATTGGAGGTTGCAGATTTTTTTTAAAGCTTTGAACCATATAATATATTACTAGAAATTGCCCTGGCTTCGCTTTGGAAGAAGCTTTTGACAAAAAAGGAGTTATATTGACATAACTGTAACAGTTAGACATATGGTGTTCAGGACTTATTTATAGATATTGATGTCCTCTATAAAACTGTCGTACATCACTTTGCTCTATAGTTAATAATTTGGGCAGTGTACGCAATAAAAGGGTTTTTTTGGTATTTTTTTCACACGTTAGGTTATATTATCGAAATTTTCCTACCCTAACGTTTTTGGAAGTATTAGGTATATAGGCTATTCATCAGATATAATTTGAAATTCTATTAGTTGTGGAGCCTGTTCAGCATCTCAAATAAACAAAAAATCTAATATTTCTTCTTAATATTAGTCTAGACTTACAGATTACTTCAAATCTATCTTACAGGCACACCATACACGCAATATACCGAAACAATACAATAATTCAAATTCATACAATTTATTTAATGTAGATATATTTTAGGGACACTTTTTAACGTCAATTACTTAGAATCCAACACCGTTTTGGGACAAAACCAAAAGTTGTTATTTACGATATGACGCAATTTCGAAACGACCAATAGCGGTGTACTGTTTTTATATTTAATTTAATGGTAAGAAAAACGCTGTAACACTTTATTTCATAACAGCAGTAAGGAGAAACCATTAGTCTCTGTCTTGCTCATAATATTAACTGAGAATGAAAGAGAATGATTGGATATTTTCTTATTCATAAACATAATACAAGCCAATCTGTCAATGCATTGAACGCGCCAACTTTCTATAATATACTCTCATATTTTTAACTGTGAAACGTCATGTTTATCTTTCGTTTTAGCGAAGTCATAATATTATCTTCTTACTAATATTATATATTTTTTTCGTGTATAAAGTACTTATGTATACATACTAATAATAAAGAGATTTGTATTTTTGTATGTTTGTCAGAAATAAACTCAAAAAGTACTGATCCGATTTCAAAAATTCTTTCGCCATTAGCATGCTACATTATCACTGAGTGACATAAGCTATATCTAGAAAAAACTAGTATAATATATAAAGATAATAAAATGACGAACCATCCGGCGCTCGGGCACCCGGGTGGCGGGGCGCGTGGTAAGTGGAGTGTGGGGCATATGAAAATGTATTAAATTAACTGAATAATACTTTCGGAAATGATTTAAATATGGCATAGAGCAACATTTTGACCACCACCCACCACCACCACCACGACCACGCGGACGAAGTCGCGGGCAAAAGCTAGACTAATATAAAAGACTAATAAGTAATTTAAAGTGTTTTTAAACTGCTACTGCAATGTTACAAAACCCAATGTGACTCTGTCTGTCTGTTACCTTTTGAAGCGTTTAGTAGTTTACTACTGAACCGATTTTGATAAAACTTGGTACGGGCGTAGAATAGAAATTGAGGTAAAACATAATTTTTTTGTGAAAAGAGATTGAAATGCGGGGTTGAAATGGGGGTTGAAAAGTCTGTATTATCGAAGATTATTTCTATTTATGCGTTAGATGTGGTGTTGCCTAACAGGGGGGGGGGGGGATGAATCAGTGAGGCATGAAGAAAGTACTCCTCGGAGTGGGGCCGGTGTACTGTATGGAATTAGTTGAGGGGAAAATTAACACATACATATATAAAACTGTATTAGGGTCAATTCTGTACATTAAATATTTTTTGAAAATTTTGATGCAGGTAGGCTTTGTTATCGATATGGAGACGAAAACTTTTTTTTTTGTCTGTCTGTCTGTCTGTACGAGCTTCACGCAAAAACCACTGGACAGATTTTGATGAAACTTAGCAGAATCGAAGTTTAAGACATGAGAATTGTTATAGGATAGGTGTTATCCAATTAAATGTCTTTGTTCCCGTTAAGGTGAAATTTTGCAGGTTTGTAGCTTAAAGATAATGGATATAGGATACTTTTTATCCCAAAGGACTGCTTTATTCCCGTGGGATAATAGTTTATATTTAATATGGCAACTCTTAAACCACTGGACAAATCTTCTTCCGAAGCGAAATGCGGTCAATTTCTAGTATAATAAGTATATGTATATGGTACCGTCTGTGGGTTTGTTCCCGTCAATCTGGAAAATCAATTTTAAATGTTTTCACTAATGTATAGTCATTACCATATACCACAGCACACAAATTTTGTATAGAAATACTGTACAGGGTAGTGATTTCAGTAACCATTATCGAATGAGTACAGTAAGTGTATATGTTATATAAATAACATGGATAGAGGGAAGGGAAGGATAAATCTTCCCGAATAATGTAAATACTTTCTAAAGCCCCCCCGAAATAAAACGAAGGTAGTTTCAAGTCTGGTGTTGAAAATCGTAGCTCATTTTGCAAGAAACTCTAGACCGTACGCTATTGACGGCTAGTAATTTATTTTTCATTCTACTCTGCATGATTGAAAAAGCGTAAAAGTAATCCCTTTAACCACAGTTTTACAAATAGGTATTTTGTTTCCAGCTTTCGCAGCTCTTTGACGCCGGATAATGCTGAGCAAACAGAAAACATGAAAGCGGAACGTTCTGCAAACAATTTTTTCTAGAAAAACTGACTGAATTTTTGATAATAAAAATTTGAGTATAAATTTGGGTGAATGAGATCCCTCAATTTTTGGGTTATAACCAACTTTTTCTCTGCGTGGAGTATCTTACTGAACAACAGTAACTAGCCAGGTGTTTTTTTAGCCCCTTTTGCATCTGCCATATCTGTTGCTGCGAGCGGGTCAATCACCTTTTGACCGGTAACCTTGTTGACATGCCTGCCTGACTAATGTCTGCTTGTTTAACCATCTTTAGCAAAACAGGAATGCTATTTACACTATTTAGATAAATAACCCCACATCTACAACTATTACTAAATTATGCTTTCTCCAATTAAAGTTTATATATTTAACATTATCTAATAAAATCAGCCATTAAAATCTCTAAATGAGGCAGTAAATTATTATTACTACACTTAATTGTAAAGGTGCCTTACAGAATTCAAGGAAGAAAGGAAAGAAAAATAAGACAAACAAATTACAAAAAGGAGAAAAAAAATGTAAGAAACGAAGGAAACAAACAATGGCAGAGATAAGAAGATGTTGGCACTAAGACAATGCAAAAATTCCTACACAATCGCATTAAAGACGTAGATAAGAAAAGAAATAGCAGAGATAAAAAAATGTTGGCACTAAGACAATGCAAAAATTCCTACTCAATCGTATTAAAGAAGTAGATAAGATAAGAAATAGAAGAGGTAAAAAGATGTTGGCACTAAGACAATGCAAAAATTCCTACTCAATCGCATTAAAGACGTAGATAAGATAAGATAGTATTTAGATAAGAAGAAACTTGTACAAGTCTTAATGGAAAAATATTTAAACTAATATTATAAAAAAGAAAGATTTTATTGTTTGTTTGAGGAGGATAGGCTCCGAAACGACTGGTCCGATTTAAAAAATTCTTTTACCGTTAGATTCCTATATTATCCCTGTTTAATATGGGCTATAAAACATTTTCAAAAGCGTTAAACGGCCGTACGAAAACTTCGATATTTTAAATTAATACTTTTTTACATGTATAATAAATAATAATACATGTAAAAAAGTGCCAAAAATATCCTTATATCGGGTACGCAAAACTTTTGACAATAGAGCAAAGCGATGTATGTTTTAAAGAGGAAATCAGTACTCACAAATAAGATCGTGATACCATGTGTTTAACTGTAAAAATTATGTCACGATAACTACTTTTTCTGGTAGCTGGTTCTTCCGAAAAGCTTAGTTGATACTGTTCATTACTTTGCGTAATCAATGGTCGTCGTGACTAATAAAAAATACTTTTTCGGAATAAGATGCAGATTTAATGTAGAGAACAAAAAGTACAAGACATTAATAATAAAGATATATAAAATATAAAGGAAATTAAGTACGGTAGTTTACAAAAATGATGAAGCTAGATAAAATATAAATGGTAATAAATAGGTACGGTAGATAATAAAAGATTAATACATTGTTCTGAAACATTGCATTGACGTAATGGTAAGGCGCGGCAACAGATACTATAAACTGCCATCGACATTTAAATCAGTGCCTGTCTAAGCAGTTCAGATTGACCTCTAAGGGTTCACGAGAGACTCGATAGGGTCAACGTTGGTATGGCAAAAAAAAGAAAATTCCCTTTTCTAATATACAATTTTTTAACCATTTTTGACTGTGCTGTATTTTATTAAAGTCATCTATGCTACAACCGATCGCGCCCGCTTTTGCTTAACTTATTCTCGCCTACAATCGACACAAGCCGCCGAGCTAAGAACGCTTCAATGAATACCGGATTATAGTAGTATAGGAAAAACGCTTACAAAATGATCTGACAGCAGCTAATCATATCAAACCTTAAAGCATCTTGGAATTGATGAATAGATTTTGTCGAAGTATTCAGAACGAAGACGACTTACTAAGATTTTACTTTAGTTATTACCAGTTAATTTCTTACTAAAATTTTACTTTACTTATTACCAGTTAATTTCTTACAAAAATTTTACTTTACTTATTACCAGTTAGTTTCTTACTCAAATTTTACTTCACTTATTTCCAGTTAATTTAAAAATTTTACTTTACTTATTACCAGTTAATTTCAAAATTTTACTTTGCTTATTACTAGTTAATTTCGTACTAAAATTTTATTTTACTTATTACCAGGTAATTTCGTAGTCCAAATATGAAAGCAAAACGCAAAAAAAAATATTTTTGTTGTATTTAGACAAAGTAAACGGTATTTGATAGTAAGAAAGAAAAACATTTATTATATTATTATAATAGTTGCAACATTCTTAACAAACATTACTTATACCCAATAAATAATTTACCTAACATATGTTATTATATATGTATAGTACTAATGACTCCCGCGGCTTCGACCGCGTGTTGGGTACGTTGATAAAAAAAATTCTTATGTCATTCCAATCTGTAATCTATCCCTATGCCAAATTTCATTCAGGTCCGATTTGCAGTTTTGCGTGAAAGAACAAACATACATCCATCCTCAGAAACTTTCGCACTTATAAAATTAGTAGGAGTTTATATTAATTCATGAAGCACTAACTTAGCACCCGTTTTTACGAATATTGCACGGCCCAACGATTATGTAATTTGGCACAGTTAAAGTTTTCACGGAGAAGCCGTGCAGAAATCTGCGAGGTTAATACATGAAATGACAAAATAAATATACTACACACACTATGAAGTATTAGACACTGACGTTTGACATTCATACTGACATATGTCATAATGTATGTAACATGACATGCTGTCAATGACAATTTATTTTTAAATTACGCTTTCTAAGTCGCTACGATATCACTACGACTTTTGAAACGAGAATCGGTCGGCACGAACTAGAACTTAACGTAATCCGAAACACAGAACTAGGTACTCAAGACAATTTTTCCATTAACCGGTCAGCCAACTTCTTTCTGACCTCGCCTGCCATTGCTTAACTCTGTTTTCCATCTAGGACCGACGCAAGACACCAAAATGTGATTGTTTCAAGAATAAAATTGGCAAACCGGGACTGCCATCAGAAGTGAATACTTGAGCAGTAATTTATTTTTGTAATGGTCAAGAAATATTTTTATATTATATATACCTATTGATATCCAGGAACACAATTAATTTCTTTTCCATGGGTATTGGTGAAAAATCTATTGGTCAATACTTGGTAAAAGTCGATGGTAAAAATTCCAGATCGAATTCACACCAAGTTTTTGCACTTAGCACAGATTTTCTACTTCAAAAAAGGCCCACATGCAAAATAAATCCCCGAACTCGTCATAGATAGCGCTAGCAGTAAGTGTAAGTTACGGTAACCGGTAGCGGGTTCAAACATTAAGTTTCTAGTATTTCTATCAATTATACTGACCTGTAGTCTGGAAATTAGTGAACTGGACTGCTGGGTCGTGAGTTCGAATCCCCATCCAGAACTAACTTTTTTCCGATCAGCAGGGAATATTTGTCTGAGTCGTCTGGGTATATTTTATAAGTATGTATTTAGAGTTTAGTATGTCTATATTACGTATGAATTTGACACAATAAAAGCTAATAGTTTGGGATCAGATGGCTGTGCATGAGTTATCTTAAGATATTTATAATTATTAAAATAAGCACCTCCAAACTAAACAGCAGACTGCAATTATATAATTCTGTTTTACTCATTATCATCATCATCTCAACTCATCACGGCCCACTATTGAGCACGAGTCTCTTCTCTGAATGAGAAGGTTAAAGGCCATAGTCCACTACGCTGGCCAAGTGCGGATTGGCAGATTTCACACGCCTTTGAGTTTTGCAAACTTTCCGGCAGGTTTCTTCACGATGTCTTCCTTCACCGTTATAGCGAGTGACATTTAAATGCTTAAAATGCACATAACTCCGAAAAGTCAGTAGTACGCGCCTTGTGATTCGAACCCGGACCCCCCGAGTAGGAGGTCGAATTCTTGACCACTACACTATCAAACGCTTTTCATGAACTGTTACTGTTTTTCTACGGAACCCTAAAATCTGTATTTGTAATCAAAATAATGAAGCTTAGATGTATGCAGCTTATTAAAACAGTACGTAATAAAATAATAAAAACTGAATGAAATTGGACTCGCGAGGAAAATCTTTTGTGATTAAGTAATCATAAAAAACACTGTGTTTATAGATGTAGAATTTACGACGCTATTTGTTTGAATTATAAAAGCAATAATAGCATAGTGGCTTAAAATATATCAAACGGAAAGTCCTGAGTTCAAACCTTGCACGCATTTCTAATTTTCAAAAAGATTGAACGACGTTTAGCTTGCTTCAGTGAAGGAAAACATGGGAAAACTTGCACTCCTGTGTTCCCTGTAAAGTTCTGGAAGGTGTTTGAAATCTACGTACTTGGTCAGCGTGTTAGATGGCCTACAACCTTCACATTATGAGCGGAGACCCGAGCCCCAAGTGGAACAGTTACAGGTTACAATGATGATTCACATGAATGAATTGTGTTTAGGGTCGTACAGAATGAATTCAGCTTGGTTGAGTACGTTCCAGGCCGCCGTAGTAATGACAAAAACAATATGTTATCAAGGAAAATATATAAGCTATAAGCTACATAGGCGCGGTTTGCTGCGTATCTACTCAACAATCATGTCCGAATGATGTAATTTTGGTACCATAGTCTTTTCCAGGGAATTTTGAACAAAATATCTAAAGACATCAGTGCTCTATTTTCTACCATTTCAGAGTCTATAAAGGACAAACAAACAAACATGTGTATAGATATATCATCAAGGAAAATTGATTTTTGTTTATCAAGGAAAATAAAATAATTTTTTTCGAGCATTTATTTAACTTGCAGTGTATGTTTGTATCTTAGTATGTTAGTTTGTATATTTTTTTGTTATGGGTCAAATATTTCAAGCTTAATTAAACCCACTTCTTCTTTCACTACGGAGCGGAAATTTTGCATGAATTTTTCATCCTGATAACAAAGCATTTTTATGACATGACCTGATACTACGTTCAGAATTGGCTCCGAACAAGGGAATTCCTCAACGTTTAATAATACAGTTATGAAATTTTGTGTATTTCTTTGCATGGATATAGATTCATTAAATATCGAATTAAAGATTGTATATTTTAATATTTGAATAAACCTTGTTATCTTCCTTGATAATATATAGCATTAATTTTCCTAAGACTCCATTATGAATAATTAAATGCGCGAAGGAAATTTGGGAGTTTATCCATTACAAACAAAACTTTCCTCGCTATAACGGTGTAGAGTACACTTTGTCCTTACATGACAGACTTAGCGTTCTATATATAAATATGTTAGCGATGTAAACCAGCGTTAATCTTTGAATAATGGGACCCTGATGTGACGGATGTGGTATGTACCCCATTCTGTACATTTCACGCCCTGTTTTCCCCAAAACTAACTATGAAAGATATTTTGGTGATTATAAGACTAAAGACCAATGATGTAATAAAACTTTTTCATGTGTGATACATTTAATATAATAGTATAATGTTAGATCGACAGACTCTTTTCATTTTCATATATGTACATACATATATCCTATTAATATTAGAAATTCATGTGTGATGATGTTTGTATTTCCTTCACGAGCTAACGATCGAATTAAGATATAACTTGACACTCTGATAGGCTATATCCAGGAAATTAACATAGGATAGAATTTTATCCCAGTTGTAGTTGTGGGATAACTTGAACATTTATAAGGGTTTTCTTCATGCGCTAACCAATAAACGGATGAAAATGAATCTTGGTACAAACAGGCTACTTTTTATCGATCCATGACGCAGGCGAGGCCGCGGTAAGTAACTAGTTATAAATAAAAGTATTAAAATGAAAAAAGTAAACTATCCTGGATAAACTTACGATTTAATTACATATATGTATTAAACGCACGCAGCGCGTGGCTCGAACTTTCTTGGCGAGTTTTTATAATGTATCAAAAAAAGTTATATCTGAAAGACTATAAGGGCAATTGGCCGAAAAGTTAGGCACTAACGTAGCATAAAATACGACCATAAATATTACCACAAATTATTTTAGAAGAGAAATATAACCTCCCGAATGGCTTTTACAATATAATAGAGTATCGGAAATATCTTTTACTTCATATAAATTTACTTAGAAGTAATGAATTACTAATACAATCATTTTTTGTCGTTAGACACTGTACTGGTACCCACGATTGTCTATTCTTCTTCGACCCAGGGTCGTGGTGTACTTGGTTGACTAATAACGCATAAACACCCATGATCCGAGAATAAATACATATCTGCCACATCTACCCGGATGAGAAACAAACTTTACACTTACTTTTTGCTTCACAGGCGTTGTGCAGTACTAGTACATTTTATAAGGATTTTCAAATATAAACTTCGTATATTTTCTTATGGAGCGTTCATAGCCCGGCAGCTCGTTTCGATTGAACGTGATTTAGAACGTTAAGCAACGGCGGGCGCGATCGGTAGGTAAAAATTTCATGAGCACTTCCGTGCTTTGGACGGCACAAAAAGCCGTCGGCTCCTTTTCTTCTCGTCGATAGCAATCGGTAAGCGACATGGGTGGCTTTTGGGTGGCATAAAATCTTCCGACAGTTTACTCACTAACATCTCCAGCAATCCGCATTGGAGCGGCGAGGTGGCATATGTTCTGGACCTCCTGAATACAGGCTCCAGCTCAGTAGTGACCATAAATGGGTTTTAAGACATTCTTATCAGTAAACTTATACATTAACAAGGTTTATTAAAAATATTAAAAAATACAAACTTTAATTCAATATAAATACAACAATAAAATTGTATATAACAACAAAACATACGCCATAATACAAAGAAATATACAAAATTTCATATCTCTATTGTTAATCGTTGAGAAGTCCTTTTGTCTAGAGCTAATACTGTATGTAGCATTAGATCATACTTGTCATAAAAATGCATTGGCATTAGAAAGAAAACTTTACCCAAAGTTTCCGCTCCATAGCATAAGAGGAAGTGGGTCTAATTAAGCTTGCAAGATTTGACCCGTAACAAACTAAAATATTAACATACTAATATACAAACATACACTGCAATGTAAATAAAAGCTTATAAAAAGACATTTGTCTAAGGGCGCTACCGTGCTTGGGCAATGGAAGCTGCCATGTGACTCGTGTGATCATTTGTCACCTACTGACTTATAGAATTTCTAAATAAATCCTGACAATTCATACTATTGACCTAGTCTATAAATTTACTAATAACTCATACAATATACCAATATCATAGCTAATTGTCGGTACATTGCGGGCGGATTCAATTAAAATATATGCATATATAAATATATATATCACGGGCCAACTCACACACGGCTATCTGATCCCAAACTAAGCGTTATCTTGTTCTATGGTAATCAGCTGTTAAAACATACAGGATGTGTTTAATATATTTATTACACCCAGACACAGAACAAACATCACATCTCGCGCTCATCACAGAACTTTATTCTGTGTGGGCATAGCCACGACCTCTAGCTTAGTAATTAAGT
>DWJZ01009365.1:0-10760 GCA_018249125.1 Asbolis capucinus
AAAACCTATTATGCTTATACCTTAACAAAGAACTTTCAACCCCTTTTTCGCGAAACAAGAAAACTAAGTTTTTACTCAAGTTCTATTCTACCTCTGTTCCAAGTTTCATCAAAATCGGTTCAGTAGTTGCCGCGTAAAAAGATAACAGACAGACAGAATTACTATCGAATTTGTAATATAATTCACCGACGGGACACCTAAATACGTTAATAAAAAGTAATCTAAGTTTTATTCCAGACTTATCTATCTATGTGCCAAATTTCATCCAGATCCGATCAGTAAAAACGTCCATCATTCCTCACAAACTTTCGCATATATAATATAAAGAGGCAAAGACACCTCAAGCAATATAAATCCAATATTTTTATTTAATATTTAGATAATCAGAACGACCTCAGGTTCGCTGTACGAGCTCACGTAAGCTGTAATTCTTAGGAGATGAGATCACGAAGCGACCTATCAGGTAAACGTCATGTAACTGAAGCTATCTGCAGTGTTCAGGCGTTGGTGATTACGAGATGGAGATACTATGTGCTTCAGAAAATGAGATACAGGAGAGTTATTTCGTGACATTTTACGAAATGCGTGTCTAAATCGAAGTGTCGCAAGTCAAAAATTAACTTTATTTCATTTTAAATTAAACGACTCCAGGGCTCGCAATTTTCTAGCTCAACGTATAAGTATTGCTATTCAGAAAGGAATCGTTGCCAGGATCTTGGGTACTGTACCACAGATGCCTATCTTCTCACATTTATTTTAATTAGTCTATACATAAATATATATTTTAGTTAAATTTTTATTATTGTTTTACATTTTTATGTTCAACAATGTAATGGAAGATAGTTCGAACGAAAAACAATGTAAACTATTTTTAATTACATCTTTTTTGTAAACTTCTAGTTATACGAGTAACTCACTAGGGTACACCCGCGACTTCGCCCACATAGGTACCGTAGTTAATAAAAATAAGCCGAAGTCATTCTCCAGACCATCTACTATTTCTACATAAAAACATCTCAAACAGTCGCTACCTTTCAACATGAAACACAGACATAGAAACACACAAACATACACTTTCATATTTATAATATTAGCATGAAAGTATGGATGGGTAATCTCAAAATTGTATGTATGTATGTACCAACTTTCTGTGAGTATTTCATCAAAACTCATAACAATTTATTTTATGTCTGTATCTTTGTCTATTTCCCTGCGGCATATACGAGTATAAAGTTTTCCTTCGACAAAACAGACGAAACGAAGACGGAAGCATTATTAACAAACATTTGCAAACAGCTAGCAGGCAGCAAACGACAAGCGCAAATAACACAGACTACTAATAACAATAACGGGCGCACTGAAATATCAGAGGCGGTGGGTAACGCCACGCCATTATCTGAGTGCGACCCTTTTTTGTCCTTGACACCTCTGCAACTGCAACTGTTTTTATTATAATAATTTTATTTAATGTTGTAGAAGTACCATGGCAAAATATATTTTTTTTCTTTCTTACTCCAATGTGTCAAAAATATACGTGATAGCTTGCATAACAATGATTGGTACCGTCCACTTTTTGCGACGAAAGTGCCAATACCAAATAAGTAGCACGGTTGTCGCTGATACATAATACGAATTTTCGATCTACGAGCAATTATCGTAAAATTTCTTAACCGCTTTCCATTTGCAAGATACGTAACAGACCCAGGGGACAAAAGACAACAGGATTACAGTAATTGGTGACAATTTGGAGACAAATGCTCGATAACACATTTATTGAATTAACGGCCTCGCAGCGAAGTTGGTACTGACTCTGATATAAAGGGTTTCGGTTTTGAATACCAGCTGAGGCAGAAATTTATGAGATAGATATTTTGGGTGTTGTATTAATTATTTACAATGAAGGAGGAGTTTTTGCCAAAGGGGAGATCTCCCGCCAGGCGAGGTGTAACGCCTGGGGAGCGGCCGAGCTCCGACAGTTGTTAGTCGGAACTTGTATATATGCTAACGACATAGAAAACACCGATAGCGTGATTCAGGTTTCGTCTTGACGTCATCGTATGACGTATTGTGTGATATTGCCACAAGTTTATGAATGTAAAAAAAAATATTTATCCTACTAATGTTATAAATGCGAAAGTTTGTGACGGGATGTTTGTTCCTCTTTCACGCATAAAGTACTGATCGTGTCTGAATGGATTTTAGCACACAAATAGATTATAATCTGGGATAACATGGCTACTTTTTATCAATGTACATACCACGCGGGTGAAGCCGCGGGTGGAAGCTAATTCGTAGAACATTTTACAAACAAATATACTAACATACTAATGTAGAAACATACACTGCAAGTTAAATAAAAGCTTGTAAAAAGCAATAAGCTTCAACTTTTAACGGTCAAAATTTCTAGTTTTTTAAATCTTAACCCGACCTAACAAACCAGTGGCGTAATCATCTCGTTTGAAGCCCATGCAAATTCATTAGTCGGAGCCCTGCCATCAAAGTTGGGACACGAAGAAAAAGCGTCACACTGTTACCTAAATTTAATATATCACTGTGGTGGTTTTCCAAGATCAATTCAAATCTTCATCTTCATTACCTCAGTTTCAAAGGCATATCAGGCGTTCAGTGCCTATCTGCGTGATTTTTCATCTCTTCACAGATTTTTATAAAATAACCGATAGTCTCCTGCCTGACCTGAGAGGACTGTTGAAATATTTGTCCAATAGTCCTTTGTCCCGATAATTTTTAAATTACGTTTTGAACTTGGACTTTGACATCCAATAACAGCATTTCCGCGATATATCTGTGGGATTTGATATGGAGCATGCATAATTATATTTTCTCTGTTCCCAGAAAATCTGGTGTTTTTCTTTGTTTGACTTCCACTTGGTCGATTCG
The DNA here is from genome assembly GCA_018249125.1 of Asbolis capucinus. NCBI lineage: Eukaryota > Metazoa > Arthropoda > Insecta > Lepidoptera > Hesperiidae > Asbolis > Asbolis capucinus. The sequence continues at coordinate 2,899 of DWJZ01009365.1, forward strand.
TCCAATTTTTCTCTTCAGTCTTAATATATTTAATTTTGTTCTTCATCTCAATCTTGGTTTGTTTGTAAAGGCTTCTGATCGCTCTTATTTCGATTTTAACTTCGTTGGTAATAATTGGGACTCCATTTATTCTGGATTTGTGATAGTAGAAATGCAAAGTATGTCAGTCAGTTAAATTATGACCACTGCTTCTCTAATAGTTTCTCGAAACTCGCAGATGTTTATGTACCTTAAGACGTTTTATCAAATCTCAATTTTCTCGGGTAACTATGTACCAGGTACCTATTTGGTTATGTCGCAGACTGATGTTGCTGCATAGTTTCCGTGGGGAACCTGGAATACTACTCCAGTAAGACCAGTTGCCCGTTTCTCAACATATGTATCTATGCTCTCTTGTCAGTTTGAATGGAAGTCGTAATATCTCTTGCAGCTGTTAATCCAAAATAATTTCTTGGAGTGATAAATAACAGGATTCCCTTTGCCCACTGCCTTAGCCTTTTTTGGGGGAATTTTATATTGAAAGGATAATGGTTATACCAACACTAACTTGGACGACAGAACTGTCCGTGATGTAGCAGGAAATATCACGTCAACGTATTTGTTATAACTACCTTTCAGCGCGTATAAGTAGGTCTAACATTTGAGGTGTAAAAGGTGTAGTTGCCGCCCCACGTGCTCCCCTAATATTAAGTTATATTAATTACACCAAAACATTTACGTACGAGTACCACGAACCAATTAATATTAATTTAGTAAGTATTATGATAACAACAGTATCAAATATTTAAGCTTAGAACATTTTGCCGAAAGTTCAGTATGTATTATTTTTTGGAGTGAAATGGCACGGATATAGTAGCAAAATAATAATTCTTTACATCACTTCATATCTTTATTACACGTCAGTATTCAGGTAATGATGTGTTTTGTCTAAACGTCAATTATGACGGTGATGACTTTACATCTGGCGACTTTGCGAAGAAACGACAAAGTGACAGTAGGAAGCGTTTGCATTCCACAATGTAAGTTGTGGTATCTACAAAGACTCCCATACAAAGGATTACATACCGCTTAATATTAAAAATGGGTTACAAGGGGAGTAACATGGTTACGAAAGAACTTCTGTAGCAGTTGAGTGAAAATAGAAGTCATATGAATAAAATCCCATTAGTATAATTTGGAACCGTAAATAAAAGTAAATTATCAAAATAGAAAGCAGAGAGATCTTGTAATTGAAGACTAACACAGATTCCAGGCATAATTATTCAAATGAAGCAAATTCAAAAGCTGACAACCACAAAAAAATTTACCTAGTTAACTAATTGTTGGCTGAATCATTTTCAAGTAAGATTGTGGACATTTGTCAGACAGATTCCTATTGTATTGAGACAGAGTCCATTACAATCCGAAAACCTCATTTACGATTGAAAGACAATATTTACTTTTTTATGCAAACAAACAGACGAGTCATCTGAGGTGAGTGATCATAGCCAAGCGTTCTAGGATGGTAGAACTCTGACTTCAGGTACCATAGATATAGACTAAACATGATAGACAGTAGACAAATAGTACCCGACGCAACTACCAAACACTTGAAGTCAATAGCTTGAAAGTTACGAAGTAGTTTGTACACTTGTAACTATCGTTAAACATGTTCAAGTTACATGTAGTTATGTGTTTTAATTAAGCTTAAGTTGCTTTTGGCTTTAACCCAATAGCCCACTACTAAGCTATGGCTTGTTTCAAATAGAACTGTTTCTCCTCGTTACTAAGGAAGCCTAGAGCATAATATATATCAACCCGCTACAATGCGGATTGGTGAAGAGGTTTGTGGCCAACCACGGACGTTTTCATTCGTGGTTGCTTCGGAACTTTTGCTTCGGAACTTTGGCTTCGATAGTTTTAAGCGCTCCTAAACCTCCAACATTACTTAACTATTATGTATTAATCTTTACTCTTCGAAGTGGAAGTGTTCAAGGCTTTGTAAGTCGTTAACTTCGACTAATAATATAACTAGTGAAAACAACGACAAAACCGTACGTCGACACACGCCGCTCACTTGAAATGTGGCTGTTAAATTTTTTTTTTATTTTAGCGACATTATTTTTGGGTGTATGCATTTTAATAAATTTATAAAAAAAAATCAGAGCATATTTATTTTAAAAAATTGCATAAATCTTTTGATCTAATGACCATGCATTTCTATGACAAGCATGAGTTGATGCTATGTCCAGGATTGGCTCCAGACAAGGGAGCTCCTCAACGGTTTACAATACAATAGTAATTAAAGCTTGTGTTTTTAAATATTTTGATAAATCTTGATTTATTTTTGTTCATGAAATTCGAAGTCATTAAATTCATTTTATCAACATCGAATGACATAACGTCATTCAATTCACTTCTAGGATTGCTTTAACATGAATTTACATCAAACTTTTCGGAACAACCCTTGTTAATCGAAATATCAATAAGTTCGATTTGTTCGACGAATTTTACTTGAAGTTGTACAAATTGATTTATCACGACATTAATGGAAACATTAAATTGTTATTGTATAATATCAACAGATTCTAGTTTTATCCTTATTTTAAGTAATGATGTTTTAAACTTAACTCATAGTGACTGTACATATTAGTATTACCTGTTAAACAGACTACCGTCATTGTAAATACATACGTTCGTGGGGATGGATGGATGTTTGTTATTCCTTCACGCAAAAAGTACTAAGTGGTCTGAATAAAGTTGGCAGAATCTATCCCGAGTATAGTTTAGAATAACATATAGCTCACATAATACCAACGTACCTTAAGTTTTACTTTCTTATATATTTTAGCCAAATTGATTGAAGTATATTAATCTTAATAGTAGAACGCATTTTATGACAATTTTAAAATATTAGAAATCCTGCCAGTAAACTAACATTGGCGGAGAAACACCACGCACCGATTATTTGAAAAGGTACACGAAGTTGCCGAAATATTAATTTAGAGTAAATTGTATTGAATAGATAATATAGAATAATGTACAGAAGAAAGCTACAGGTGTAATCAAAAAGCAATTATTCAAGTTTAGTACTAACAAAGAACCGATGGCAGTGCTACTGGTAATTTCGATTATTCAAACATTTATTTATCGTTTCCTTGGCTCAAAAACGTTCCGACTCAATAACAATTTTGATCACAGAAATGTCTAAACTAAACATTGTCGAATTCTAAACTAATTTATGTTGCGTAAATTGAATGAATCCATCATAATTTGTCAATGTTTATTTTGTGAGTATCTGGTATAATAATAGGTTTTATTCTTTTTCCGTTACACGATAAGGAACTTGTCATAAATAAATAATTAATGTCATTTTTTCTTGATACCGCGTACGATTATCTATTTGAATTAATCAGCAATATATTTTGAAAACCCGTAATAATAAATGCAGTTTTTTAATGAATCCTTCCAAATTTTAAAAACAAAGTGAAACACTATTATAACAAATAATAATTAATCTTCGCAAAATTTAAAGCACGACATAATTTCAGTTCGGTTTTATTATACAAATATAAACAAATTCAAGTGAAATTAAATAAATAATAGTAATAAATAATAATAAAGCAATAAAATATAATAAAACAATAAAATAAAAACCGTTTATTTCGTTTAAGGAACCAATAGCTCACATAATGAAAGTCAAAATTTTCTAGTACAAAGTCCCTACAACAACAATAAAATTTAGAATTAAAATTTTATTTTATAATTTGCTATTAAAAATTCAAAACAAAATATAAAAAAACATTTAAAAGAATTCTTTGATAAAGGCTTAAAGTTTAATGAATAGAAAGATTATCTGTGTCTATTAAACTGTCCATTGAAGCACTCATTTGTAAGGAAAATAACTCAACCAATATTAAAACAATGATACAATATTTTTTCATCAGCATCTACATATTAAGCACAAATATCAAACCTCTGAATTTCAAATTTGCTTGTTTAATTTTGTATGCGTAATTTTGACTTAATTGAACCACGGGTCGGAATTTGTATAGACTCATTTAAATTTAACGAACAAAGTTGGGAATACTCTGTAATGAACTAGCAACACCGGGCATATAGACGTTAGTGTCCGTACCTTTATAATTACGGTTCATATTGCCCACCTGCTAGCTTCCTAAACAAACATTCACAATGTACAATTTGACAGTTATGATTTATGTTCATAAGTCTCTATGTGAATTGTACATCATTGGACCCTAAAATAATAAGCGGTGTTAGAACCACTGTAATAAAGACATATTGAAAGTTTCATTGGTTTTGGCATGCACTCCAATAAATGGAATTATTTTGCTGCACGTACAATACAAATTATTCAAAACTCTTTATTACACACGATTATTAAACTTTTACTTTTAGCACAGTGCTATATTTCGAGACAACCACTGGAAAGAGAATAATGATAGAATAAAAAATTAATGTAAATAATATTCCCCACTTCTTTTATCTTACAAATTGTACGAAAAGAGTTTCTAAAGATTTTGTTCATTGGAGCATTGTCCGCGTAAACCCTTTCTAAACTTTCGTATATATTTGCATTAACATGCCCCAAAGATTCACGCCTAATTGGGAGGCTCCAAAGAAAAATTATTCTCTCCAACACCTTACCCTATAAACGCATAAAAATAGACTTCTTTTAATGCCTTTATACAACATGTTTAATATGCCTTTAGGAGTCTGGTCAACTGGAAAATGTTGTTTCGCGCCTTGTTGGGAAATATTTCGTAACTTATATCTTTTGGAAGTAATCTTTTCAAACAAGTGTGCACTTCAGGTGCTGCTTCAGTGCCCACTGCAATCCATGTACATATTATTGATTAAGTAAAGCCGATGGTTGTTAAGTTTTGTTAATCAAGACATCTTAAGGTTAGTAGCATTTTTATTGTTATAAATTTTTTGTTATAAGTTTTTTATTGTTATAATTTTTTATTGATTTCTCTTAGTTATCTGTTGTTTTCGATACGATGTTCCTAAGTATGTAAGAAATAATTTGAATGTTAAATGGGATTGGCCATTCGTAGCCATTTGTATGCTTTTATGAGGATGTATTTTAGGCGGCTGCTTTGGTAATTTGGCTGATAAACACTATCCGAAGATATTTCAAATAAATATAATGTTATAATACTTCAGGGTGAGTTAAATATTTTTGTTGTTTTTTTATTTTTTATATTTATTAATAAAATACAAAAAAGAAACTATTTTCTTACCAATTAATTTGAATGGAATTTATTGTATTAATTGATTTAAAACATCCAAATTTAGTTCTTAACGCCAAATTTTAATATATTATATTTAAATTAATATCTAAAAAACCGTGTAAAGTATTTAATGTTTTTAATTGTTTCAAATTTTCTTTGTTTATAAAGGCTTTCGTCTTTGTTCGGTTTGGCACAAATTCACTTTAATCTTTTATCCTGCTCACTTTAAAGAGTATTTAAATTTTCAATATACTTTCTAATACACAGTAAATATCAATAAAAAATTGGAAATATTAGAATTAAGAAAACTATAAAATTTACGAAAGCGCGCCAAAAAAAGTAGCACAGACAAAATAGGCAAGTGACAAGCTGAAGACATACGACAGAGACAACAGAAGAGTAGCTTAGCATAGAACATAAACATTGTAGTGCAGTACGTTGTGTGCGCAACAGGGTGGCGCGTAGTACCTGAGGCGGCCGCCGGCTGGTGCGGTTTGCGGAGCGCCGAGCCACAGCGCCGCTCCACGCGGACTGACGCTCCGGCGGCAATGACGCGCCCAACTCCAGGCTAGGGTTGCCAGGGCAGTGATACGTTTACCTTAATGTATGGCAAATCGCTTAAATTAAACAAAATCTGTTACACTGTTTTTTAATTACCAGTAACAAACGCTCAGACAGCCAAAGAAATCAGGTATTATACAAAATATCTGTAATTTTGTTATTGTGTGCAATAAAGATTTTTTTTTTATTTATTTATGTTTTACGTAAAAAAAGTTAAGTTATTGTCAGTTAGCTGTAAATTTATCATTTTATCTAGAGCAAAAAATACATTAATTGGTAGGTGTTTAGCTTATAGCTTGAATTAGATTACAGACTTCGGAGCACCCCGGTAGTTCACAAGGTAATGTGACTGGCCCACGTTTCTATTTCTACAAGAGTTAACTAATAACAGATGAAGTAAAAAGTTTATTTTTTCATTTATGAATAACAAATCACGTTAAACAATATTTTATGAAAACGTTGTTAAAAAATCGTGTCCAGTTTAATCGCAACGTTAGTCTCACTAACTTTACTAAAAACACATTACATATTTATTAAAAAACATTGTCGTTATACTTGAGAATTAAATACCTCCCTAATAATCGATTGAAACTCGCTTCCAGTTCAACAATGGCCTACGCAAACAAAAGTTGTTGGTACAAGAAAACTCTTCTTACCTGGGTTCGATTAATAATCAAGTTTAGGGATTGAGGTCCAGTAGAAAATATGCAGTGTAGTCTCGATAAAGAGTGCTTGAAAAAAGAAACTGATTTTTATAGATGGAAAACGTGATTTAAAAAGTTGTTTACAATTTTATGCGCATATTTAAAGGAGCAGGTAAAATAAAACTGTCATTAATTGTCGATAGGAGGCATTTCAAACTCTCAAATCGTTTTTGTCACAGAATTTATGAAACTAAAACATTGCTGGATCCAGAAAAAAGGGGGAAACATCGGGGTGATTCCAACACTACAACATAATTTATGTTATTTTATTATTTATAAAACACATTGGAATGTTCATTCCAGATAGAGGTTGTGATAAAACAAAGTGGCTATATATACGTACTTCTATAATACGTTTAATTGCTGGTCTAAAAATTTATTGTATTTCGAATAAAACTTATAAATTAATGTGGTAGCATTAGTATTTAAAATGAAACCTATAATTAAAATACTTATGAGATTTGAAAAAACATAAGGGAAATATATAACTGATACCTGTAGTATAATTTTAATCAGTGTACTAATTCAGTCTATATCAAACGAATATAACGCACTGGTTTATTGTACACTACTGACTAAATTCGCAATGCGATAGGATAAGCATTGCAAATATAGTTTTTGAAATATTTAACTAGTAACATATATATATCAGCGGTACGAACCACATAAACCACACCAAACGAAAATGTTTCATAACTTGACAGCACAACTCCTTTAAAACCCTCATTAATTTGTTCAAGTACATTCGAAGCCGGCGAGGTCAGTCGCTGGAATGAGAATTAATTACTTCCTCCATATCCGTAAAAATATTTTACCACCCGGAAGCCCGGATGAAAACAGGAGCAATAACTGGCAACCCTGGATCCCGTCCCGCGCCCCTCCGACCTGCCCGGATAATGCAGGGGGTGATTGAAGCGAGGGGCACGGTAATACCTGTACCGGCCACCCGGGCATACCACCCTCCATGCATTCCTTTCGATTTGTACAAGTGTCACAATAAAAACAAACAATGCACTCTAAAAGAACAAACACACTTGACCCAGATATATTGCGAGATTTGAATAAAAACGGGTGTCTATTTTTTCAAGCATTGCAACAATGTTTGTGCATATTTGAAATTGGAACGAGTTTTGTTGATTGGGCAATTTAAACCGTAAGACATGGTTAACAAGCTTTTGTGCGCGAATACGTCCGAGTGGAACAATTTCGGGGAGTGCTTTAGACATCCCAATTATTAATTTTAATGCACGAGTTAGTAAAGATAACGAATTTTTAAGGACTATATGTTGTTTTATATAAAACAGCAGTCCTTGTTAAGTTATACATTGTTAAGTTATATATCTGAAATTACATTTACTTT
>DWJZ01009366.1:0-10760 GCA_018249125.1 Asbolis capucinus
CTGCTCCACTCCAGGCCCGCGGGCCGTTAGGTAGCCCGCGAACGGATATAAATAACCCGCGCAAGAAGTTTGTAGAACTTTTTTATTACGTAAGTCCTAAGAGTAATTTACTAGGAATTACTAGTGGCCCACACTTAATTTATCATCCCTAAGTTTGGCCTAACTGTGAAACAGTTGAGCATCTTTTGTGTAACACAATAATCGTTTAACCTCAATTTTAACAATTGTTAACTATTTGAAAGCTGATTGAGAAAAAAGTAAACTCTAAATTGAATCAATTATAAAAATAATAGGTTTTATATCGTCATAGATCGTAATTGGTAAATCAAAATGAAAAACATAACGAAAACCCTGCAGATGTTTTTTAAGTACCTATAAATAATAAATATAAATAAATATCTTTGGATAACTCACGCACGACCACCTGACCCCAAACTAACCGTTAGCTTGTACTATGGTGATTAGACAACTGATAAACTTACATATATATTTTTAAATATTACACCCAGACACACAGAACGAACATTCCTGCTCATCACAGAAAAGTTTGACCTGGGTGGGAATCGAAACCCACGACGTTAAGCTGCAAATAAATACAAACAAAGTTAGGCTGGTAAAGAAAAACTAAACAAAAGGTTGAATTCAAAATGACTAGGTATGTAAATCATTTGAATTTATTTTCTGTCGGGTCGATAAAGTACAATGCCCCAAACAAAAAAAAAGTATACTCTATTTTGTCTCTGTATATTTTGGCCTGAAACGTTGAGTCAACCCTTAGTTATTATTGACTACAGTAAATATTGAGAAACCTCGTAAAATCGGGTTATTGTTAAACCTCAGTACACAAACAGCAAGTTTGTTTCAAGAGTTTCGAACGTGTGCATAAATTTATAATAACGTCTGCGCTAATCTCACGTGCGGCGTAGCTTCGTGCCACGGGATCTAAGTTTGTAATAGCCGCGTAATTGCTCATTCGGTGTAGGTAATGTGAGAAGTTCTACGATACCCCTTCCTACGAGGTACGAGTATATACATACATGGTCGTGATATAGTAAAGTGTTCTACATTCTCTTCTTATGCTACAAGCGATGTGAGAATATGGGTCACTTGACCATGATAGGGATGAGTTTGTACTCGACTTTGGCGATTGTTTTATGGCTTTTTATGGATCGAGGGAGTTTAGGTGATCGGCTCGTTACTGTGCTTCTTAGTGGCTAACATAACTCTGGTCCTGCATGTTGGACATGTGAGCACGTGAAAAAGGAGATTACAGTTGAGGCAATCGAAGTCTGTAACAATACCAGTGAAACCCAGATCGCTGACTGAAGAAGAATTCGAAGGAGGACTGACTAAATAATGGTGGAAAAAGAGATTCATAATGCGTCAAAAGGATTCTTAATATAATTATGTACCTTTTTGCCATTTAGACACCATAGGGTTTGTGATTGAAAACTGTTCTTAAATTGTATAAGAGTATTTTTTTTCGTACAATTCAATAATCACGCTATAAAATTTATTCTTTTTGTTTTTCTTTACGCCTGACTTCACTCATTAAATTCCACCTGAGAAAAAATAAACAAATGATGGAATTTGATCCTTGATTTGTTTTTTCGATACTGTTTTGTTTGTACGTAATAACAGAAAGAAACTAGAGGAAAAATACTCAACGAACACTGGATAACAGATATCCATTATAAAATATACGACTTTATCGCTTAAAAGAGATTTTTACAGAAAATCTACGTTTCCGAAAAGTCATTATCGGGATGTTGGGTGAGGCAAGTTAAGTTAAAAGTAAGTGTAAAATCAATTTACAATATTACTAAACTGTTCATCAGTTTTACCCTTGGTGGACATTAAATACGAAATCATTAAAGACTGACGAACCTCGTAACGGTCGACAAATAACTTTTACAGAAGAGAAAATTTAATGTTCTTCGATCTTTTAAAGGAGAAAAGAGTAATATTTTTTTCTAAAGTTAATCTTGATTTCTGACAAATTTGTTTTGTTCTTCGATGGTTTTATGAAACGCAAAGTTTTACTTCGGTATTGTTACATCAAAAATATAAAAAATTATAGAAAAGTAAAAGTGTATGTACCTACTATCCAACAGATATCAAATCAGATCAATCAATCAAAAGTAACGAGAATGGAATGAGAATGGGACGGAGGGCTCAGGCACGAGGGATTTCAGTTTCAAATACGTCATTGTACGTGATTAATAACATAACAAATTTGTTCCAAATTTCATTTGGTTATTCATGATTTTAGCTTTCATAGGTACTAGAGGTTGATGCGTTCAAAGCCTGGAAGTTTGTTTCGATTGTAAGATCCTAAAAGCAACAGCCGCGCGGTCGGTAGGATCTAGCATCGTCCTAGCGTCATGATTTTCAAGAGAACTTTCGTGCTTTGGAGGCCACTTAACGACATCGGTCTCAGTTGTTATTGTTAGATATCGTTAAGCCATTTTGGAGGTTTTCGGGCGGCTTTGCCGGCACTTGGTTTAATCAGTAACCCGAAGGGGTGCCCGAGGCGTGCCCCAATTGCATTGGTGGGGTATAAAGCAGCAAGATGGAGTATGTTCTAGGCCTCAGCAATATAAGAAGAGATGCATGGTGGGCCATCAATGAGTTTAAGCCAAGTGCTACAGTAGATTAGCTACTATTTCATTGTAAAGAGTCCATATTTTTCCACAGTTTCTATTGTAAATAATCGGCTGAATTATGCAACCAATGGCGCGGTCAGTAAATCAGTATTTCATTTCACCATTTCATTAGCTCTACCGTGATTCAGAGGGCACGTTAAATCGTCGTTCCTAGTTGTTATCGTCAGATCGCAGCCGTTAAACCTTGTCGGAGGCCTTCGACGGCATAACAATTTCGACGCTTAGCTTAGGAGTTAGTGGCACTGAAGCAATGTGGTGGCGCGTGGAGCAAACATGAAGAAATAATATTTTACAATTTGGATTATTCACGCTCACATATCGGACTTTTTCAATCCTGTGTTAAGTTATAGAGTTCGCAAAGGCTACCTCTTTCACAATTCTAAAATAATTTTTGACTTATAAACTAGACCAGTTAGTATTGAGAACGTTTTTCGAAGGCAAAACAATATCTCATTGTTGGAATTTGTCTCATTACCTTCATGGCTATATGTCTTACAACAAAGTACAACACAGTATGGCATAAAATTTGGCACAATGCGAACAAACATATGTTGTATTTGTAGCCAGCACACCCGTTTTAAATATAATCCTTGTCGTAAAATTGTTATATATCTTAAATTATAATAAGTGTATTTCCTGTATATCTATATTTGGGATCTGCAAACCATATAAATTTTAATGAAAATGGAAAAATTGAATTTTATTGCTTAAGAAAAAATTAAATTTCGTGTTATTTTGAAATGTATGGAAATACTATGTAACATTTGTTTTACATTGTGGTTAACATTTAAATTTTAGAAATACAATATTTTGTTATTGTATTTTAGTAGATTTTGTATAAACACTATTGCATTAGTTATAATGTTTCCCACTAGGCACCGAATTTGATATTTATACTTACATATTAATATCGGTTTAGGTCTGATTTCCACCGAAGCGTAGCGAGCCAAACTAAATCTGATTGGTTATACAATACATTTCTCGTCTCCGGTGTGGTGGAACCCGTGCCTTCTGGTATCATCAATACTTTTAGAGGTGTTTTTATGTTATTTGTCCGTTATAAATGTCTTTGTACACGCCAATTTCAAACAATCTGATCCGTTTTGAATACTATATCGGTATTTTCCCAATATATTTTCCTTAATATTAAGAGTCTGTTTTATTGAAATTAGTTCTCAAATAAAAAAGATATGTCAACTGGTTTCCGACCGCGACTTCGCCCTTGGTAGATACTGTGATAAAATACCATACCTTATGTGTTATACCAGGCAATAATCTATCTCTGTGCCAAATTTTCTCAAGATCGGTTCAGAAGTCTTAACGGTAAGGACTTATAAACATCCATCCATTTTCACACACTTTCGCATTTATAATATTAGTAGGATTTTGAGGATACCGTCCACCGCCGTTAGCTATACTGCAGCGATGCTAGTAGACCAGTTAGAAATAAGGCAACAGAACATTATAAGTACATACTTAATTTAAAACTATTTTAATTTTAAACTTTCAAAGTTATTGCGATTGTAATTGGAATAAAAAATGACATTACTGGCACTCCTGGCGCGCTGCCAACTATAGGAGGTATTTTTGAAACATTTACCTACATAATTGGATGCTTTTATGCTCATATTTATTAATACCGTCGTTAATTTATGGAACATTCTACTTGAATATATGACAGTATTGGTGTGTTGACAGTTATGGACCGCTTAAAACATAAATAGATCAAGGTAATTGGATTGGTTTTAACTAGATATAACCATAAAGGGGTTTCATAGCTCGGTGGCTTGCATCGATCCTACGTGGTCAACTAAGTTAAACAACAGTCGTTGTGGTCGGATGACTGCTAATGGCAAGAAATCTGGAACGGTTCAGAGACTAGAAGGGCACGTAACGCCGTTAATATTGATTGTTATAGTAGATGACATATTAAGCAATGCCAGGAGCCTTAGGACAGCATAAAATTTTCCGACACATAGGTTGGCAACTAAGTCCACCAGCAATTTGTATTGGAGTAGTGTGGTGGAGTATGATCTCAGGCACGGACGGCAACACGCGGCCCGCGGGCCACATCGTGCCCGCAGCCTAGTGAGGTGTGGCTTCCGCAGACCTGATTTACTCGACGCAACTTGGCATTTCTTGTGATCCTCCGACGACTACACATGAAATGTGGCCCGCACCAATATTTATGACCGTCATGCAAGAAAGGGTTTCCGACCCGTACTGTACAGCTCATCAGCTACGAGAAGAGACCCGTGTTTATTACAGGACCACGAATAGGTTTAAGCCAACTATAAGTCAGTACTCAATACTCATATTTTCACGGTAAGATATGAATCTGACTTCAGCGACTACATAGTCGACTTTCCTTGCATCTAGGGTGGGCTTTATCTGGCTAAACTTTCGTCTATTCGCCTTTTATACTAGTCTGCTAGCGAGGTATCGATCAATAATCTTTATATGGACATACGGAAAAACAAGCTTTCCATACTTAGAGGTAAAATACTGAGTACTTTTGTTACTTTATTTTAGATTGCAAATCTTGACTTTTTCTTCTCTTCGCTTGGACTGATTCACACAGATAGATTAGGATCAAATAATATGAGATTTATAAGTGTGTATTGACAAATTAAATAAATGATTTTAGTTTTAGCTTGGTAATATTGACAGTAAATGTGTTATTGGGTAAAAGCCAGAGATTAATTTTGAACGATGTTTTGCAAAAATGTCAAAAGTTCAGAATAAGGATCCAAAATGTAGTGGCGAAGACTTATTACCATAATTGTAACCCATAGTTGTCCGTTTACTGGGCTCGGGTCTTCTCTCACAATATGAGAGGTTAAGGCAACTGGCCAAACTGGCCTAATGCGGATTGATAGAATTCCTTCACTTAGAGGACTTTCAGGAAACTCTCAGGAATGCAAGTTTCGTCACGATGTTCTCCATCACCGACGCAAGTCATAATTAACTTGAAATACACACATAACTTTTTATAAATTAGAGATATGCAGGAATCTAATTCAGGACCGACCAACAAACAGACATCGACATACCAAAGTCAAACACTATCACTGCTTTAATACGATATAACGTTTAAGACTAAATCACCTTAATAAAAAAAAATCTCTATCTCCCATAGCCTTGCCATAACTTGAGACAACTTAAAAGATTTAACAAAACATATTGCTTATAAAGAAGGTATACTAAATATCTACTCGTACTCAAATAGTGACATTCACATGAATTATTTAAATTGCAGCAAAAGTAAAAGGTTTTTTCTATCTGGCAGCGTATCAACTGGAGCGTAACAAATGTTTAGCCGCGAATTAATTCCAGTGTTTTTCGAGATGAACGGATTCATTCAGGATCATTGAACTTTGATAAAAACATTATGACTCTTCCACATTGTGACACGTTTACATAATTCATGTTTGAGTGACCCCGTTTATAAAAAAATATAGTATAGAACACTCGCTACGTTTCCAGACAAGCTATCTTTACAAAAAATGCGTTTACATCGTTTTCTTCTTGAATGGCTACATGGAGTCTGCTTGCTTAGCTAATGATCAAAAAAAAGGAATTAAGTTCCACGTATATTTATAAACAACATAATAGAAAATTATTTACTAATTTAATACAAAGGTATTACGTGTTGACTATCCCGTATTTCTCAAATCATAAAATAAGTATAAATATTAACAGGGTTTATTAATTATCATCAGCGTCATATGTATAAAGTAAACAGTAATAACCATAAAAATTCAAAAAATCGTACAAGTACGGAATTCGACCCCATTACAGGTTTATTATTAGCATAAATTCAAGTGGCAATTTAAAACATATGAACTTCCAGCAGGGAATCGGAGCAGAGCGGCTAAAATTGAATAACTAAAGTAGATCATTCCATTTCCTAGTTACGCGCTCAGCGGTCGAGTTGAATTATGCGAAATGCTTTTAAATTGTTATTAATTTCACGATAGGCTTTTTACTAAAAGAGGAAATTATGTTAAACAAAGTGCCACTTTCTGTTTGTTTATTTTTGCTGTTGAGATTTTCTGTTGACTTTGAAGGTTTTAATTTTTTGTAGAGAAGAAATTAATGGCATAAAGTTCCAGTTTATTTTATGCTGATGCGGTTTTCAATAAGCGTATTCAAGTGACAATGAAGAGATTATAGAAAAGCAAAACCTCGTTTCCAGCCATCCATCAACGTTTGTGGATTATGCCGTTATTCCACAGGGGGTGAACTGTGCTATTTTTTTTGAGACTTCTTCTCCATTCGATTCTTTTCTTACCTTATCAATATCAGTTCTTCGAATTAGATGGCCAGCCTATTGCAATTTCAGTCGGCAGATTCACTGAGCTATGCCTGTTAACCTTGATCGTCTACGGATTTCGTACGCCGTTATCGCCAATGTTGATTTATTAACGAGCGTTTATTATTCGTTCATGCTATTAAAGCTGCAGCGTCGAATTGGGATATTAAGAGCGTTCAGATATTTCGTATGCGCGTTTTCGGTACATTTCAGTTTCATATGCGAACGTTTCCTGGCTACGATTGAATCAGAGGTTGTCTGTATCGAAAAATACGCGTTAAAAGTCAAAGTCCATAGTGAAGGTACTATTACTATATCTTTAGATACTAATATTTCGTAATATCCGAGACTACAATTCCAAACAACAAACATAATAACGTACATTACACATGAATTAATTGAAAGCGTATGGCTTGAGGCATCACCATCGCCAACATTGAGATAAAACTCGTATTATGTGTGTAATATATACTTTATTTCGATGCTCATCCTACCATTATTACAAATGTGAAAGTCTGTGAGTTTGGATGTATGGTTAAATGGATGTTTATTAGTCTTTCACGCAAAAACTACTGGATGGATCCGAATGAAATTTGGCACAGAGGTAGATTTTAATGGAGAATATTATATCCTTTTAATCAATATACCACGGCCAAGCCACGGGCGGGTGGTTAACTAATAACGTTATTAAAAGAGACGAATTCAACTATACTATTATTAATAACGTAACATTTTGAACGCGTCCTGCGCGTACCTCTTATTCTCCAAGTCATGTGCAGATTGCATGTTAACTATAATTGTCAATTGCTTCTTTGAAGGAATTAGTCAAATTCATGAAAGTGACTACAACATAGAAGCTTTAGTTATTCGGCTTCCGTTCGCAAATAGGAAGGCGTGCAAATATTAATTATACGCAAATTTAATTATGTTTACACGGGAATTGTACGACGAAAGAAACATAAATTAATTTGTAATAGAATCGGGCATCAACAACATACATTCTATACAAACTTTTTATTGAGCACAAGATTGATTTTCTTAATGCGGTCTGGAGCAACCTTGGAACCCTCACATCAGCAATCAACTATGGGCTCACCCAGAGCGAAAGGCGAGAAGATCTCCTTTATTATCCCGCTAATGATCATGGGTCTCTTGTCATAATTGAGGAGGAGTCCAGCATTGTTTAGCATGTTGGGCTAATGTGGATTTTTGTAGGAGCTAACCTAAGTGCCGAAAGATTTTATGCCGTCTGATTTCCGCTGGAGTCAAACCAAACAGGACCTACGGTTTAACCTGCCCTCCGAAGCGCTAAAAACGTTTTGAACTAAAACTAAATTAAAAACGGTAACCCATTCTTCTACTGACCGCGCTCGCCGTTGTTTAACTTGCTTGATTGATTAGGATCGATGCAAGATGCCGATTACTCCTTTTAAAAATTCAAAATAGCACCCCATTATTTATTTGTGATTGTTCAGTGAAGTTGTTACCACAGTGGAGACAGACAAATTCACCAAAATGGTGGGAATCTCAATCTTACAATTTGTTTCTACGCTTACCTTGCATTTCTACCTGTTTACCTGTATTGCATAAATGCGATGGAAAACTAAAGTTTGAAGTATTAAATTAATGTTGGCGCTTCTAATGTTTTTATCCTTGGATGGTTAATGAATATCTACTGTATTAGTTCATATGTTTTCGACGCTTGTTTTATTTTTAAATAAGAAAATATAAGAGCTTCGAAGCGATGCGAGATTGTTTTAGTGCGCTCGCTATAAGACAAGGGATTGAAGTTTATACGGTATGCCTGGTATTATACGACGGAATGTAAAACGTGAGACCAAACTATTTATTAATATCGCATATCTTTGAATAATACGTACCGATTTCGTGATTCAGGTACGTAATATAGATAATACAACTCTGGTTGTAGCCATGACTAGAAATTCAGCTGTATTATAGTCATACGTAATATCTCAAAACTTATCAATGCGCACGTGGCAAGCGCAGGCCGCGCTTGTAAAAGGAGACCCGAGCCCAGCAGTGGGATAGTTATGCTATGAACATCTTTTGAGATGTGATGATGATGTGATGATGATGATGTGATTATGTACTTTGGTACATAAACGTCTTAATGCATCATGCAGTCTCGTTCGACAGTCATACGACTAGCTTACGCGTGCGACATCTTCTGCAAAAAGCACTGTTTTAGTTATTTTAGACTATAATCTATCTGTATTCAAAACTTTACTAAGATCCGTATTATAGTTTTGGCGTGAAAGAGTAACAAACGTTATTTATTGTCCTCCGTCTATTAGAGATTACGTTAATCCATTTAAAGTTTTCCACGTAATTTCCACCTCCACATAATGAATAGCGTTGCACGACACCTACGTTTGATATCAAACTGGGCCGGAGCCAATTCAGAGGATTTTTTAATAAAATTTTACTCAATGGTTGTCGATGGCGTAGTGCCAACATGCAGTCACTCCCAAAACCGACCATTTGTCTATTTACATACATTTGTTTTCACAACTAAGTTTAATATAGGCCATATATACTGCGTATTTATAATCTTTTTATTCGCCTATCTTCTCAGCTCCGCGTTATTCTCTGTCTCTCTCGCTCAGTAATCTCAGTCAGTCACGAGCAGTGGTGGACGTTTAGTGTTTCTAGGCGAGCTTATGTGGCAGATTTCTATCCATGTTCATGAGAAAACCGTCAAACAGGCATCCTTATTATTTCTATAATGTACGTAACGAAATGGTCCACAAATTTGCTGCCCCAATAATTTGCCACGCTAGCCACAAGCCCACCCAATATGCTGGTAATAAAGCCTGGCGAGCTCTAAAAGTGGAAGGGTGAAGGTTATAGGTGGAAGGTTGTAGCCATTCATGAGAGCTTAAAGCTTTCGGTCACGGTGACATGATAGCAGTCTACAATCCTCGTCGGAGGCCATCAAGTGGCATAATACCCGACTTTTACGTTGACCACCCCTAAAACCGCATTGGAGCAGCATGGTTGAGGTTCAGGCCTCGTCAGTCAGAAGACCCATACTGGAAGTAATGGGTTGAAGCCAAGCATATTCTGTATTCTCGTGGAGCAATATGAAATTATGAAATTGTCAGCATTCGTAGCAGTTCTGAAAGCTATAATGGACAATAAAATATGCATTCGTGGAGCGGAACGGTCTCCGGCGAGGCTACGTGACTCGACTGTTCGGAAGACCTCCACAGGATATTTTCAGGACAGAGTTACCATATTTTTTTTTTCTTGGGATAATTTGCAGATGGTTTGTGGTTGAGTTGGAAATAATAAATACAATCACGTCATTATAAGTTTTTATCCCATATCCAATACTAATTTTTAAGTTTCTTCTCCTGAAAATAGTGCTATTTCTTTTCGTGCTTTTCGAAACGGTGGTAGATTCAAGAATATTTTGACGTTTATAAGTGTATTTTTAATACCCACGTGAAAAAATTAATTCTGACTTTGACTAGCTTTTGCACGCGACTTCGTCCGCGTGGTCGTAGTGGTGGGCGGTGGTCAAAATGGTGCCCTGTGCCATATGTGAATTGCTTGCGAATGTATGTTACGGTTATATTTAATACATTTTCATATGCCCCGTGTTCCGCTTACTACGCGCCCCGCCACCCGAGTGCCCGAGCGCCCGCTGGTTTATCATTTTATTATCTTTATATATTATCCTTTTATTTTAGATATTTTTGTAGCCTATGTGACTCAGTGATAATGTAGAATTTTAATGGTGAAAGAATTTTTAA
>DWJZ01009367.1:0-10759 GCA_018249125.1 Asbolis capucinus
GAAACTCTGAACAGCGTCAATATTACAGGTACAACGGTACGTGACAATCTTTGGGCTAATATACTAATATACCGACTGACACCGCCGAAGGATCCCTTTCTGACAATTTCAATATCGATTAATACATTACCGAGTTATACTGGCTCAAATACCTAAGGAGATATCCAAGACGTTTTATTAAAGGTTCAAAATAGATAGAGGAAACTCACTCAGCTTTGAGTTTTAACTGAGCCCATTTTTCCGGTGTACTTTCTCAAATGTTTTGTATTTTAATGAACTCACTGCCAGATTAGATCGCCATCTAGTGTAAAACATTATAACTTAATGTTATTATCTAATTTCATACTAACAAACGTCAAATTACAACGCTACGTACTATTATTATAACCTCCCAAAATCACACATCGCATTTTTTCGAAAACGAAACTTTTATTCATTGATTCTATGACTCAAAAAACAGCTCATTTCCGATTATTACTATATCTAATTGACAAAATTTCTCAATAACTAATAGCTTAAGTGTTATTTCAAACTATAATCTATCTTTGTGCTAAATTTTATTCTAATCCCTTCAGTAGTATTTGCGTGAAGAATTAAACATCCATCTATACATTCATCCTCCTCATTTTTCCATTGTTATATTACTGGGATATCGATATTTTATAGAACTACATAAGAATAACTGGTATTATAGTATAAGATTCAAGTTACCTAATCTACTTTACAGACGACTTGCATAGTCAATCAATACTCCACGTGGAAGAGTCTACTAAGTCTATTTAAGGGGCACTAAATACAATGTAATTTAGACTCAATTGTGAGAATGATAAGGTCTATATCTTCTACGTTGTCCGTTGACCTGAGAATGGAACAGAAATAGGTCACGAAAGTCGGAGTCTCACTTTAATTAATTGTAATTAACGCTTTGTGAGGTAAGGTGCAGTATCGAGGGAATTTATTCACTCCGTTTAAGTCAGTTTATAAATCAATTATAAATAATATTGTTATTAGCTGACCCGGATAATGTTCTTTTGCCATATATTGTCCAGACATTATCCCAAGATGAAGAGTATCCCATAGTATAATCTACATTAGTGCTCAATTGGATCTCAATCAGTATATTGGTATAGTCGTTATACAAATTTTAACCTGTTATCCCGCGGGAATAAAGTTATATCTCGGCACCGGTACGGAAAACTATCAACCATGCCATGCCATGCATGGGCCATAAACACAGCAAGATTGCGGGGAGGAGAAATTCTTCAAGGGGTTCTCCAAAGCAGTGAAATATCCGTATAACAATTATCACATCGTGAGTACCCGTTTGCATTTAAAATGTTTAGTATCCGCGATATAAGTTTAAAAACGTATAAGGTATAGGTAAGGTAACATTCTTTTATAATGTGTATAATTCCTATTATACTTTGTCTTTTAATTATCTCATACGTGTCGATACCTTTATCCCTTTGCTTCACTTTATAAAGAATAAATCTTTTCATTCATATAAATCTCTCATTAAATTCCAATCCCTTTTGAAGCCACCGTCTATTACGTCTGCACACATTTACTGATTTAAATGTGAGTGGTATTGATCTGGTTTTAACATCACTGCCAGTTTTATTTGCAACTTAGAAGTGGAAATAATTGTTTTAGATTAGTGTAAAGATGTAAAATTATAATTAAATTGTTGTAAAGTGAAGTGAATTGTAGTAACGGTATACCGTTATATATATAATACTATTATATTATATATAATACTATTATATTATATATAATACTATAATTAAGCCTTGAAGTTGAGTTGAATTGGAGTGGGACTTATAATTCTCTAGGTTGGGTCTTTCTTTTTTATGTTTTTAGAGATTCCGTCTGCAATCGAAATTCAAGCGTAATTCGACGATAAAGGTTAATTTATAATTGACAGTACCGAAGTCGACAGACGAAAGTGTAGATCGTTAGAAACATGGTAATATATTTTATTTTCCAATTTAATGTATTTTCAACTCATTTTTATATACTTAAAACAGTACTTTCCTGCACTTCTTCTTTGTGGTAACTTTAGCTGTGCATTAAATAGTACTCTGTCCGCATTCGTAGTTTTTGCTTTGAGTATTAATAGCTAGCTTCTCGTAACTGATAATATCGTAAGAGGCCTAGAGGCCACATAAAAGCCCTACTACACTGATCCCATTTGTATCGGTGGAGGGGTAGGCCAAACTCAAAGGCGCAAAGTTTTGTGCGCTTTAGCGATACTTTAGAATTCTTTGCCACTAACTGTCACCCAACTCTTCCACTAGCTGATCGAATCAACACACAATAAAGAAAAATATAGATATTAATACGCTCTGCTAGTCATGCGAAGCTAGGTTTCGTTACAAAATAATTGTAAATACGCGCCTACGAGTCATGAATAAGTTATAATATTCGCAGTATTTGCTTGTAAAATTACGATACAAGTAAAATCTTATAAATAACAAACGCCTCGTTATTTCAAAAGATATCGTTTTGTTTGTATTTTATCTGGTATTCAGAGATTGTATGCGAGCATAACTAGATTCTCGTCCTTTGTTCTTTTATTGGATGGCTCCTACGGACTTGGAAATATTACTTAATGATGAAGTTTATTCATAACAAAAAGAAAAAATGTTTAGTTATGATGTATATTACTTTAGGTATTCTTGGTGTAGTTTAGAGTCAACCCACGATTAACCCTTTATTGAGCACAGGTCTCGCTGCCTGAATTAAGAGCCATGCTCCACCGTGATGCTCCAGTGCATTAGCGGCCAACCCAAAGGTCGGAAGTATAGCAAAAAGTCTATAGACGCAATTCCTTAAGTCTATTACTTAATAATTTTAAATTAAATAAACGCTTAATGTCAATTATTTATTTAAAACTTGACAACCTCAAACTGGGGTTAAATGGGCGGACTTACTTGTTAATGGCATCCTCTGCCAGTCAACCCTTGGAAATGGCGAGAAATTATGGCATTATTATAGTGTACAATAATATAATTAATAATTACTTTAATTAATAATTACAATCCCATATCATCAGTGAAAACCCTTTTCAAATCGAAACGGCTACTTTTAAGATCAGTTATAACGAGTAAATTGGCGAGACAGCCATATTAGGCCGAGAGAGCTCAGTGGAATTAGTAGTAAAAGTGTTTTTACTTATAATATCTTCATACGACTACGCCCGCGTAATACAGACAGACTGACTTACTTTCGCATATATAATATTAGGATTTATAATGTGTTGTGTACGTACGTTGTTGTGTGATGTGTCTATTAGGGTTGCCAACTTTTTTTTGTCTGAATACAGTATTTCTGTACCAAAAGCTGTAAAAATACAGTACGCTTAAAATATAGTATTTTCTGGGACGACTAAAAAGTAAGTTTATAGAAATATTTCTTTTGCACACTATGTTAGACGTTCAAAAATTTCGTTTTTTTTAAATTAATTTTAGTGTTGCCAAATCGAATAATGATTACTAATGAATACTGAACTATATAACTATTTCGCGTAGGTACTACATACTTCTTCAACAGTATATACTAGGTAGTCCCAAAATATGGTTCAAAACTGTAAAACATAGTACGGTTGGCAACCCTAATTTGTACGTATCCCGCTATTGATCCCGTTTGAACTAAAACGGTATAACAACACACAAATGGGAAAATACAAAATATCACGCTAACACTAGCATGCGAGTTTTAACAATGTACTCTATTACACATAATTGTTTAGTTAAACATGATACTTGCCGGCTTCTGACCTTAACTATTTAACATCCGGCAGTTAGAAATAGATACTGAACAAGTATTGCTGTAACCAGTGAGATAAGTAGTATAGCCTAACGGTTTGAATATTGGTCTCTGGAACGGGAGTCTTGGGTTCAAATCCTGCACGCAACTCTAAATTTCAAAAAGTAATGCTTATCACAGGTTTCCGATGAAGGAAAACATCGTAAGGACACCTGATGAGAGTTCCCCACAAACTGAGCACATAATACACTACACCAAAGCGGTGGAGAGATTACCCAACACAACTATTAGAACAACTACAAAAATGGCTTCCGACATGAGTCAACGACTGTTGCCTGATAACAACCAGGACAGGCTTTCAGTGCCTTGCGAAGCACGAATAGTGCCCAATAACATTTGCTACTTGCGGTCGCTCATCAATCGCAACTGCGCCTGTTATTGCACAACTTGGTTGTTTCTCAACATTAAATTCATTGTTTAATCAACACACCTTTGAGTTTTGCAAACTCCCCGACATGCTGGTTTCCTCACGATGTCTTCCTTCACCGTTATAGCTTATATACATTAAATTCTTAAAAGGCACATAACTCCGAAAACAGAAGTGTCCGCCTTGGGATTCGAAC
This sequence comes from Asbolis capucinus, assembly GCA_018249125.1. Lineage (NCBI taxonomy): Eukaryota > Metazoa > Arthropoda > Insecta > Lepidoptera > Hesperiidae > Asbolis > Asbolis capucinus. Next base: position 4,392 of record DWJZ01009367.1, read on the forward strand.
CCGGACCCCCCGGGTAGGAAAACAAAACTTTAACCAATGGGCTATTACCGGTTCATTAATTAATTTATTTATTCATTAACTAATATTAGTTGGATCTTACATTCTCAGTCTTAAATTTCAAAATAGTCTCTCGTTCCCACAAAAAAGAACAGAAGTCACAAAATTATATTTCTACCGAAGTCAACTTCAAATCAGAATCATATAGTACAGTTGGGAACTATCACAAACTGTAACTAGATAGGGAATGCTCAATACGATTACTGTAGTTAGAGCGAATTGTTCGCGGAACAGACAGCGGTGCTGCCACATGCTCCTCCAAGCACTTTGGGGCGAACGTGTCAAATTGAATTAATTTCAACTCCGCCTCAACACATAAATAGCTTGCTTAACTTAGTAATTGGGCATTGTTTTCAAAAGATGTGCCGAGGAGTTTTTTTCGCCGTTTCTTTTACTCTTTATCATGGCATCTTTCAGAAACGATGGTATATTCCGGTATATAAAAAAATGATTTACATAAATCTATTGAAAACAAATAATTTATTTCATGTAGGTAATGAAATAAATTATTTTTGACTTTGACTTTTACATTTACTAAAATCATGTAATACCGTCCCACTGTTATTGATGTGGTCCCGTCATTTCGACCAATAATTTTACCCAAGGGTGTACCCAGGGTGGAAGGAGGGGGGAGCAGGTACCTCCTCTTAGAATCTAGATTTGTACCCAGTTGCCGTAAAAGTATACATTTTACGTAATTTAATGCGTTAAATTCATAAATATGAGAGGTACTCACAATGTGAGGGTTAGAGACAATAGTCTACGCTAGCCAAGTATGGATTGGTAGACTTATGGAACTGGATGTCGGATGGAATTCGTTCTACTAGCACCAACTCCTTGCTTGAGTCAACCCCAAATAACTCGTGTTCCCGCAAGAGATTTATGAACCAGTCCTTCTTTCCTAGCCTACAAACTGAGAGTTGTTTTTGGTGTTTCACGCTCCTGGTGACACCCATAGCAATGTGCACTAACAAGTGCTTCATCTGCTCATTTGCCTCATATCTCCATGAAATAATATCAGTACAAAAATTGACAGTTATTAGAAGTTCATAGAGGACTAAGTATAAAACTTAACCATTGTTATGTTACAATAACAGGGAGCGACAAGTTCCTGTGTCTTTGGAAGCCCGCGAGCTCTCGAAATGTTACTACAATAAGTTGTTGTTATAATGACAAGGTCCTTTGTTCCAGGCGGTTTTAAAAAGTTCTGGTAAGTTTATGAAGACTAAAAGTATAGCGGATTGTTAAGGGAAAGACTTTGACAATCCCCTATACTTTCCTCTGACTTGAGGTCTTCAACAAAGTAACATCCCGTGGGATAAATAATAATCTTTCCCGTGGGATAGATAAATAATATGTATACTTTCCTTTTACTTGAGGTCTTCAACAAAGTAACATCCCATGGGATAAATAATAATCTCGATTATTTGTACAGTAGTTCATAAATTTATTCCCTTTTTTATCGCAAAGTTGTTTCCATAAACCTGAAAATGGTGATTTTTCTGTCAGGTCCCTCACAATGGGTTCCGTATTTGCTGTACATACATAAATACATAATTCTGTGCTATTAAGGAACCTATTTCTATTAAATTATTAAAAATAATGTATACTAGAATCATGAGGATTTATTTTTGTACTTAACTTTGTTATTTAGTGTTGTTTGGAAATAACAATTGCATTTCCACATACATCAATATTTAAATACGAGTTTAAATACTAATATAAAAGTTTGTGAGGAAGGGTGGATGGGTGAATGTTTTTTAGACCTCCACGCCAAAATTACTGAACGGATTTTAATAAAATTTGGCAAAGACAGAGATTGTAGTCTGGAATAATATATCAACTACTTTTTATGAACATACCACGCGTGAAAAGCCAAAATCGGACCCTTGATAATTATTAAATGAAATAAACCCAACAAAAAATATTTCCGTCAGCGTAATTTTCGTAGAAAGAGGTAACATTTTTGCTTCATCTATTTATATACGAGTTTGCTTGTGAGTTTGTTTGTTAGTCTTTTATAGATCCTGAAATGGTAGGAGATAGAGCACTGATTTTTTTATCAACTTTGTACAGAATTCTCTGGAAATGGTTTTGATACTAGCTAGGTATGTATTAGGTAGTAGCTAGAATGCGGGTTGCTACTGCCCTGTAAGGCACCTTAGTCTGGCTACACAGAGTAGGATTGTAGACCGATGTTACCAATCATTCATTAACAACAAATCGATTTCGAATCACATCAACAAGTAATAAATGAGAGAACATTAAAACCGATACACCCAATAAAAAGTTTGGAGATAAGGAACATAAACAGAAAATACAGTCGAATTGAAAAACTCTTCGTTTTGAAGTCGGTTATAAAGGCTACAAAATTATTAATAGATGTGCCGACTTTGGCCGACTAGTCGATTACTCGGTTGTCTACAGGCCATGAGTCGATTAATCGGGTTTCGGGGGGTTATTTTAGAAACTGAATACCAAATATAGAATTCTTTTGCTTTAAATAAAAAAATGTATAAGGATGATTATAATACAAAAATCCTAAAAAAGACTCAAGATTTTTGTAAATTTCCCCCTACTTAAATTTTATGAAACCATTTTACATACATTTATCTACATTTTATATAAATTTTATGTATGTAGGAGGTTTGTACTTACTATATAGATTTAAAATTTTTATTTTATAGTCAGTCTTACATATTTTAAAATATAGATTAAGTCAATATTGTTGAGAAGTACTTCCAAAATGAGAAGCAGGACTAGGCTGCTCATCTCTAAACATAAAGATATTCCTAAAAACAATGTACTATTCACAAAAATAATGTCTTTGGTCGATAACGAACATTAATTCGTTTTCACCACTCCCTGAAAGTTCTCGAAGCCAGAATGGTATTAAAGCTATACAGAGGCCAATTTAAAGGGCCCATCCTCGTGCAGTATCGACCGAGGGCGTTCACCGTACACTTGCGTGCTTACAACGGCTTTGAAGTACGTCGCGTCTTTATAACCCTTTCTATTAATCAGGGTTCCGTAGCCAAATAGTGTTTATGTGACTGGTATGTTGTTCTAATAGTCAGTAAACTATACATTTCAGAAACTATACTATTCATAGTATTCCATAGTAATATGTAATGTTTATCCTTGTTAAAGATGTAGGTCGCTCAAATGCATGCCCCGATGTACACACACACACCAGCATCACACACACGTACATCACAACAACTTCAACCTAGATATCATAATATTATAGTAGATATTAATCGTGCATTCAATTATATGAGCAAAGAATTGAATTTTAGAATATGGAACAGCCATATTAAAGGCGGTAGCGGCTGGCACTTTTCAAGTTGATTTACGATAAGAGGCTTTTCAAAGTTTTGGAACTGCCCGTCCCGAGATGTAATCAGTTTGTCTCAGTAAACCGAAACTGGCATTCTCATTCTGCCGTATCTCTAAGCCTCAAAACTCTTTAAAAGTTGGAAAATTGTGGCAGAAAAACTTATTACACTTATAACCTTTTGGAGGCCCAATTCTGAGGTAGTCTGACAGGTAAAACGGGACTCTATTATTCAGCCACTGTCTGTCTCTGTGCCCGTCTGTCACTAGGCTGTATCTCATTAATCGTATCTAATAATTAGACAGTGGAAATTTCCACAGATGATGTACATATTTCTGTTGTAGCTATATCAACATACTAAAAAACAGAATAAAATATATATTTAATGGGGCCAATACAAAAAACGTAATTTAAGGCTCGTTTTTGTTAACGGCAACAGTTAGATGCTTGAACTATTCAGAAAACATTCATTTAAAAAAAAATTAAAATAAAACAAATACTTAAAATAAACATATTTTTTTTTCTGTCGTACCCATTGCTCTTACGTTCAAATATATAATAGTGCCCGAACAGTATGCTTAACCCATTTAATGATTATAAAAACATGTGACGTACCCATTGGTTAGTAACCAATTTAGATAACATCGTTAAAACGCATACCAATATATTCCACTTTCAAATTCAATATTCAAAGAGAATTGCGTCATGTCATGACAAATAAAATAAAGTGTTATCCATCACTTTTCCCCTTTTATATATACCGTGTGTGCCGAGGTCGTCACAATACGAGTAAAATTTAATTACTTTGCCAATGTATTCGTGTTTTTGTACAGGGTGTTGCGAAAAATAGACAACACGGTGTCTGTTCGTGATACTATTAAAATACAGTGACACAAAAATAATTTTTCGCAACTGACCGTAGTGGAAGCAATTTTCCGCTAGTGTTTTTATGCGAATGGCTGAGAAATGTACACGTAACTATATGGAAAGGGGTTATAGATGAAACAATGAAATTTAATAGTAAGAAAGTTTTGAAATTATATTAACAGTATAGATTAAGTAATTTTTTTTAAACTAAAGACCTGATCTGCAGTCAAATATCGACTTAACGACTAACATCTGTCCGACGTACACAAGTGCTTCAAGAAATTTTTGCAACTGATGTTAACCCATCAACTTTCCCACCGCACATAGTCTCATTAACTTTACCGATAACTTACGATCGACGTAACTTGTCGAGCTATGAACGCCATAGATTACTCTATAGTTATGTAGCTAAAATGATCACTACAACATCGTCAATATTTAATCCCAGAAATTCCCGAATTTGGTCCAGTTAGTAAAATCGGTAGACACAATTGCGGTACACAATTACCTTCGGAAATACCCAATTGGCAAATTGGGAATTTCACTGGAAGTTTATTGGTTGTGTTTAACGCCGATTGTATCATTGTCTGTGTTCACTTTACAGCCGAATATACACGTAGAGAGACCACAAATGATAGAGAGTACAGAAGTCCAACTCCAAACATAATCACGCCCAAGTATACATAGACACCGGCTTACAATCTCATCAAATCTCGATCAAATTGAAATGAAATCACGATAAGCATCTACTTTCGAAAAGGAAATAAATGGAAATCGTACTCAATAAAAAGTTATGGGATATACGTACATAAAATACAGTCGAATTGACAATCTCTTTTTTTTTTAAGTCAGTTGAAAGTGTAATACTAGGGCCACTTCGGTACAAACCAACGGCGATTGTCACTCGTTAATTCGCATTAAGACCCCTTCCCCCTTCAGTATCCAAAGTGTGAAATCAAACATAGTATCCGTATATCACAGTATCCGTCTGTCATTAAATCCATCTGTCACAGTATCAGTCTGTAATCATCTGTCATTATATCCGTCTGTCATAGCATTTGTTTGTCAGAATATCTGTTTGTCATAGTATCTGTTTGTCTCAGTATCTTTTTGTCACAGTATCTATTTGTCACAGTATCTGTTTGTCACAGTATCTGTTTGTCACAGTATCTGTTTGTCTTTCTCGAAAAGTTACCTGAGGTTCTACGGCTATTTTCGATGAAAATAATATAATATTGGCACGGATTCTTTCTTGACCGATTTTTAGATGTAGACGTTTTCTTGTAATTCGGTGCTTCTTACCACACAGCAAATAAGGCACGTACATTTGTACATTACTTGTTATAAGTTTATTTATCGGTATAGAACATATCTTTACTCACTTTATAAGTAGAATTTCATACCCCACCGTGCCGCCGTATATGGTTATAAAAATAACCACATAACAGAAGTTGTCCTTCTGTACCCTATATATTTCATGTAAGGGCCCTACCATTCTGACGTCATTCCTCCCCAAGATCAAGGTCACCTGCCGGTCGTTGCATTTAGTAAAAATATTCCAGTCTCAAGCGATGCCTTGTATAAAAGGGTTGTTATTTTTAAAGGAAATTGCTTCGGTAATGGATCCTGTTTAGAAAATATTCTTGAGAGGAATCCCGGGGCTTTTGCTGGATGAAATATTAATGTCTTATTTTGATGTAAGCTCTTTTCAAGCCTTTAGAGTACCCACTTATAGTTATTTAATTTCAGATATTAAGGACGTGCAAATTGGAATAGGTAAATATATTTTAATATTCCCTTTTTAGCATGCTTGTATTAGTTCGACCTGGAACTGAGCCTATGTACTGCTAAACTGAATGATTTTGATACATCCTAAAATACACAGGAATTCTATGGAATGCCTAAGACGTTCGGGCAAAGTGTGAGTAGATTTTCCCTCTTTTTCGGAGAATCTCTCAAGAAGTGGGAATGGGAGGGGAAGTTTAACTCCTTATAGACGAAGGAATAATAAATAATAATAATAAATAACCTTGGACAACTCACACACGGCCATCTGAACCCAAACTAAGCGTTAGCTTGTGCTATGGTGATCAGACAACTGATAAAC
>DWJZ01009368.1:0-10759 GCA_018249125.1 Asbolis capucinus
GAGAATCCCTGCTCTGGGCCTACACTGTTTTATGGATTTTGTGTTTTTTTTGTGATTGAGGAGTCTTTAATGGTTAGTAGGCATTTGTTCTCGGGTCATAGGCATTAATATGTATTGTCTATTTCACCTATGAGTGAGTTGTTCACTGAGCCACAACACATCGATCATTTGCTGTTTCATTTGTAGACGAATGACCGTTTACAGTCATACATATGTGGCTTGTCAGCTCGTTTGTCGGCTATTTCTATAAAAACAATTATAACTTCTCAGAAGATAAAATCAAAATAATTACTGTAACTTTCTTGAACTGCATTTATGGTTCAGATAAAGTTTGAAGCTGGATTCCCACGGCTTGTGGTTTTACCGACGCCCCATGGCTGCGTAGCAAGATAGAGCGTACATAGAGTTGCGCCATATCTAAGCCACTATTACCAGTGTTTGTGGCAAAACTTGCAACCGATGGACTTTAATGACATCGCAAGATACTTGAATCGAGAGTACGTAGAATTGCGCCGCATCTAAGGCAAACTATTTATGAAAAAACATCAGACCAATTAACCTTAACAACGTCATTAGATAGGTGCGATGTATAACGTAATTTTGAATCGACCAATCTCAATACATTACAGTGATTATATTTTGGTAGTCGACATTATAGGCGTCTAGTCTAAGTCTTTAGGTGGGAAATCATCAGTACCCGCATGACGTACGGTGGGAATCGAACCTTAGAATTGATTAGACAAATTAATCATCGTATGCAATGGCGCGTGTGATCTCTGAGGATGTTATCGCTGAAGTGCAAATTGAATTTAATTACATGTACACCGACCGCTTCTTGATACGTCGTATAGACAGTTTTATCTGACATGATATATGACTTATGAGTTCTATCACACTGTATTTGAGTTATTTGGGGGTATTTTTTTACGCGTCCATCCTGGCGTTTTGTAGCGATCCCGGCGTTTTGTTCCGATTCCAGCGTTTTGTTTCGATTCCGGCGTTTTGTGTCAATCCCGGCGTTTTGTGACGATCCCGGCGTTTTGTATCGACCGGCGTCTTATGTTGAATCGAATCTAAGCAACAGTGGACTTGATTGAGGATGAACGCTAGTGGGACAATTAGATTTTTATACAATAAGTTTTAGACATTAAGAAAATATAATTAAAATTACAGGAAGAGAAATTAAAAGAAGAAAAGGAATTAAAGAAAGTCCGAGGGAGATTAGGAAGAGAAACCGTGTATTTGAAATTATTACAAAATTTGTATTGTACCAACATACAAGAGTATCAAAATGATTCTATATCAGCTTAACTTGAGGTGATTTGATTGAAGGTTTTGTGGAACACAACTCTCAACACGAGGTCTATTAAATTTTTTTTAAATTTTTTTACTAGGCTATCATTGCTAGCAAGTTAAATAAAAGCTTGTACTAATAAAGTGAAAATCAGTATTACGAAAGGCAATTTTCGAGGATGTTTAGGCGAGAAAGCGCATTAGACAGACAGTAATTTTGTCATAAAATAGGTATTAGTAGGGATATCCGACGCCCACTTGTCTAGTTTTAAATTCTGATTACGTCTAGTCTACAAGAATTAACAATATTCGTGGGCGACGATGCATTGCCATTAGACACCTTTATAAAAAGATTTTTACTAAAGCATTTTAGAAATATCAACTCTTGCGCATATAACAATAAGAAACATATTACACTGCACTTAACATTGATACAGTCTAAAAAGAACGCATGACGTAAACAAAATTTCATTTCAAAAATACAATTTTAAACATTCTAAAAGAATTCTAACGTGTTACATTTGAGATGTCCTACCAAAGAACTTCAACATTTATTTATAAATACACTTACGAACCTCAAATCTCTGAATCTACTAATGTAGGATCCTATAATATGGAGAGGTCACAGGATTAGAACGAATTGCCCCACAACATCTTTTGAACTTGGCCGGCAACGCATTCGTAATACCCCTGGTGTTCCTAATGTCCATGAGCGGTGGTACTCACTTACCATCAGGTGGCCCGTCTGCGTCTGCGTATACTTTAAAAGTAATTAACATTATTTACTAACTTTTTTGGGATAATCTTGATCGGCTGTATATGAATGTGTAAGTAATAAAGTTATAATAACATATACATTTTTTTATGTTAATAAATAGTCAAGAAAGCAGTTGAAGCACCAGCTGATATCTGTTGGTTAGCATCGGAAATCTAGATGTCTAGAAGAAAAGGAGAATGAGAAGACAAGACTCTCGATTATGTTTACTATTTTAACAGCATTATGACTAGAGATATCAGACACCTTTTGAAGGAGTCGATTTTTAGGTAGCCAAAACAGATTCTGATTTCTACTGGACACGGCGCCCCGTTTTGAACTAAATCTATGTAGGTTTCCTATACTCTTTCTGTCGCACTCAGGGTCCTTAAATTCTATACTAAGTAGCAATTTAAGTAAGTTAAGCCTTTAATGAACGAACGAACGATTCATCCTCTATTTCAACTTCTGTAAACCTTCGCGAAAGTTAGCGTCTTTTCCTCAAGTTCTACTTTACCTTTGTAAGTTTCATTAAAATCATTTCAGTAGTTTAAGCGTGAAAAGATAACAGACAGCTCGCATTTATAATATTAGTAAGGAAGTAAGGATTGTTCCAAATAAAAAGTGAACTATTTTAGAATCTATAGGCTAGACACATAAATCAGCAACGACATTTACTAGCACATAGTCTTAACCAGATTAAAAATTCTCACTTTTCGACTTGTGTTATTTATTACTGTAATAAAAGTAGTGTTAAACAAAACTACATTTATATTTTATCACAACAGTTTTATAGGTGTAGGTATAATGGGGATTTACTAAGAATTCTCGACTGCAAATTCCTAAAAAACTGACTGTCATTTTAGAGAGGAACGAACTCCGCACGAACAACATATCGCTTCAGAACAGGTGACAGAAGAAGAGTGGTAATGACGATGACGGTGGACGTAGAAAAATAAGAAGGGAATAACAGCAACTCCCAGGTTGAAAACGTCGTTGATGAAAAACCTTGCGTCTGGCTGTTACCTTGTTTAGAAAATAGACAATTTTTTCACAAAAAAGATGAAGGTGCGAATATTGTGTATGAGTAATTTTCATTATCAAAGACAAGCATGATACTTTGTACGTTTTGTGTTGTTGACTGTGTTGTTGTGTTGTGAGTAGAGAGGGAATGTAACGGACAAAGTCGCAGTAAAAAGGCACTTTCAATATAAGGGCTTTTATGAAGATTGAAAAAATATTTACATATTGTACTTGAATTCTTTATATTAGTTACTTTAATCCGTAACATCACCGATGCATTACTGTCCAAAAAAGAAAGTAAAACTGTAAACAAAACACGTAAAAATTAATTTTAATACTTTATTCTAGAAAGTCATAGCCGAACGGCTTGAAAGTTGATCTTTCGATCGGGTGGTCTCAGTATTAAAAGTTATATGCGTATTAGAAATGAATTATCATTCGATTCGGTGAAGAAAAACATTGTAAAGAAACCAGCACTCCTGTGAGTTCTGCATAAAGTTCTCGAAGGCGTTAGAAGTCCATTAATCTGCATTTAGAATGTAGTGGACTATAGCTTGTGAGATGGGATCCGATGGCAGCAGTGGAACAGTAATACAATGCTGATAATTCTACAAAGAGAGTAATAAATCCCATAGAAGATACCCATATAGGGTAAAGAGCCTACAACCAAAAAGGTCTGTCTAATCTAAAAGGTTAAAGAAATGTAGAGAGGATAGGTGATACCGAGGCAGACAAAGATTGTTATAAAAAAATCACGTAAATCTATTTAGTGAAATCTTTAACCCCCAAAAATCTGTATCTAAATTATCCAAAAACATCAACACCCATGTTATGCATAATAAATTAATAAATTTTATATTTTGCCCCGATTTCACTGCAAATTACTTCATTATGTCATGTTATTGCGATAAATTTAAAATTTATTGCTGTAGTGGGCAAATGAAGATATAAATATTATTAGTGTCTATTTTTATGGCAGGACATTATTGGCATTATGTCGTGCCCAATCTTTTGAGATATTTCAAGAGAATATCTAGAGTTTGACTAATGAAAGTTGATTGTGGCAAAATAAGGTTAATTTGAAAAGTATTGGCATGTTAAGCTTATATCATAGGACAATAAACGTTATATTTGCTTATTTTATTTAAAAAGTAAATTGAAGAATATCGATTAAACAAGGTTTATTAAAAATTTAAAACACCAGCTTTAATTACATAGCCCTAATACGGAGAAACATAAAATTTCATAACCGTATTCTTAACCGTTATGGCGTTCCTAGTCTGTTGTCTACAGCCAATCCTTAACGTCATTCTTAGCATAAAAATTCATTGCCACCGGAACTGAAGCAGTTTGCAAAATTTCAGCTCCGTAGTGTAAAAGGAAGTGGCTATAACTAAGCTTGCAAGATTCGACCCGTAAGAAATAAATATACAAGTATCATAACATACTAATATACAAACGTACACTGCAAGTTAAATAAAAGCTTGTAAAAGACACGGATGATGTCCATACATTAAAGAAAAACACAAGATTTCACAAAAAATTGTTTAATTTAAAAATCTTACTTAAATAGATCCTTAAATAGATAATTCCAATAATTCAATACGTATATGTTATATGGAAAATTCTGGATCAGAGTTATTAGTGTACGTGCTTATTCATTATTTAAATTTATCTTCATAATTAAAAGAAAAAAAAAGTTTTGGTTTTAAATTTACGTAAATACATTACAAAATATATAAATCTTAGAATTCCGCAACCAAAAATTTATTTGCAAATATAATCATTAATAAAAACTTGTATCACATAACATTCATAATATTAATTAAAATTAATATTCTACGCATAATCGGAGTGCGGTCGAATCGACCTCAAACGGCGATCACGGTGTTAATTAATTCAAACTTTCCACATGAATATGTATTAGTATTAGAAGACCATTGTCATGATAATTGGTTCCTATAACGGTTATACGGCGTGTTCTCCATTATTTATCTTTTATAGTTACCTATATTTTATCTATATGCGCAGATAGTCCGGCGGTCTTTGTCCAACGTAACTAATTGTGTGTTTTAAGCAACGCCCAAGGAACGTGGATGGGTGGCCGGTAGTGACGGAAACTTCTTAAATGTTTCCGTGTTTCGGATGGCACGTAATGGGCCGCTAGTGGTAGAAATTTCTTGAGCGTTTCCGTGCTTCGGAAGGCACGTAAAACCCCTGCGGGGAGTGATGATAGAGAGCAGTCATACGTTTAAGTCGGAAGACTGAACAGCATAAAAAATTTCGAAACTTGGGTTGGCCAATTCGCACTGGAACACCGCGGTGGCTATAATTTAGTATGAGACTCGACAGTAGTAAAATTGTTCCGCATCTGTTTTCATCGAATACAAACCCATAAAACTATAAATTATGCACAAGATAAAAATAAATAAATATTTGTTGTAAGCATATTAAAATTTGCGTTATTTATTTCAAACAAACGGAGAGATGGATGCGACTGGGTTTAATTATTTTGGTACTTGTCAAATCGTCATGGATTTTTTTAACATCACCAATTACTAAGAAATACTGAAATAAGGTTTCATAAAGGCGACTTTACACTTATGTAAAGTTATGTTTCAATTTCATTGATTGATACCTAAATAAATCAGGGTGCAATACTCTCTGATGAAGGCTGGCCATTGTACCACCTTGAAAGTATTTTATTAATAAGGTCTGAGTATTAATAAATGGATTCGGCATTGGGACCAGTCTGGGCCTTGCGACAAATGCCTTTTCTGTTATCGTTCACGCCAAACGCTAGTTAAAAATGTATGGTAATGACATTTGGTGTAGAAAAGATGGCGTCTGTTTTTTCCGTAATAAACGTCTTCCCATTTTTGAATTAGCGTTTGGCGTAAACGATAACAGAAAATACATTGGTCTAGGGGTACTGCAAATCCAGTATCTCATCCAGGGGTTCTTATAACTGAGGATGTTTAAAACATACCGTGCTGGAGCATGGAATTTGGACTGGTGGAGGACTAATCCAATGGACTAATAATGGTGTCTAATCCAAGTAACGGAAGTTCTAAAGCCGGTCCCAGGCCTCTGACAAGGCTTAACGACTCCAAATGCAGTTAATAACCGTGACTGGAATCCTGTCCTATAACACATGTTATAGCTTTGTCAAGTAGATGCTTTCATCTATATTCTTCATGATCCATTGCAAAGCTACAGAAACACTCCCGTATTTTACATTTCTCTAAAATTTTATAAAACCATTTTTATAAAAAATCAATATGCAAAATGAGCAATAAGAAAAAAAAAAATAAAGTCCAAAAAAAACGAGTCCATTTCTAAGCTCTTTTCAAAAATAATATCACGTACTCCAGTATACTTGGGACGAAATAGGATAAAACTGAAGGAACAGCTTCTAACCTCAAATTTTAACAGTATTCTAGGCGTCGCAACAATCATTTTAAAAACAGTGTTTGCGTCACACACCTAAGCATAAAAAGTGATGAGTGACGCGAGACGTCACTATGATGGGATGTGACATTGTAATTGGCAGAATGTGTGACAAGTAATCAGCGTCTTAAGTGTTGATAGAAATGTGTCTTGATACGGTGCGATTCATACCAAATATACAACGACGACATAGGCCGGTTGGTCTAGTGGTTAGTGAACATGACTGCTACACCGAAGGTCGTGAGTTCGATTCACACCCAGGTCAAACTTTTCTGTGATGAGCAGGATTGTTTTCTGCGTGTCTGGGAGTAAATATCTATATAAGTATGCATTTAAATATATATGTATGTTTATCAGTTGTCTGATCACCATAGTACAAGCTAACGCTTAGTTTGGGGTTAGATGGCCGTGTGAGTAGTCCAAAGACATGATACGGGTGTATAAATCTTTACTATATTTTGTTAACTTGCCAGTAATAACCAAATTTATACTAATATTATAAAGCTGAAGAGTTTGTATGTTTGAGCGCGCTGATCAAAGGAAGTACTGTTTTGAATTCTAAAAAAAATGTTGTATCGGATAATATATTTATCAAGAAAGGCTATAGGCTATATAGCATCACGATAAGACCAATTGAAGCTGAGCATTAAAATTTAATGTTACAAAATGACGAGATAATATACTTTTTAAAAGGCTAAGTTCGTTTTTTCCTCAAATTAACGCGAGTGAAACCGCGGGACCTTTGTGTATATTCCAGCCCATTTGTTTCTGTCTACTTAAGCATATCATCAAATTGCAACACAAAATTAAGGAGAAAGTCATTCTTAACGTTTTAAAATGCATATCTCAAAGCTCCCAGTAGCCGATTGTCAACCAAAACGTTGCCACAAGATTTATAACGTTATAGCTAACCGTTTTAGAATAATGTAATTAATGTGCCTACTCCTAAGTAACTAACATTACAATACAATCCATGTTCTGCTGTCATTATAACTCTTAGTACTTTACAATAAGAATTATAATCCCATAAATCAGGCGCACGAAAGTGATAACTTACTCGCGAACTTCGACGTTGCTTTGCGGACTTCAACCGTTTCCTGTGATCTTTATTTCTATTAATATAAAGCTGATATTTGAATGGTTTATTGTTTAATAACAACGTTTGTTTCTTAGAATTAAAACAGCAAACACTGCCAGAGTTAAATGAACTTAAGTTTGACCTTTAGACCGTGTTTTGTAGCTATTTTTCTGACTGCCCGATGATACGGCTTTTATCATACAAAGTAGGCTCGACTCGTGATTAATGTGTTCCCGTGAACACCTGAATCAAAACATTATCACTTTGTATTTATGGAGATTGTTAGTTCGGTTATGATCATTTATTGCCTACCTACCACATTGAGAATTGTATTTGATGAGCTTTTTTCTTGTACTTGTAACTGTATGATCTTAAAATGAAGGTTTTAACATGTTTTTATCGGTATCTTGATGAATATAATTTACCGTGAACGCTAGCAGAAAATGCATTTGTCTCAGTCCCCAGGACAAAGACAAAAGTAAAAAGATTTACTTCCACCAGTAATCGAACCCGAAACTCGCTTAGCAGGCAGTCACTAAAGCAAAATCGTTATGACACAGTTATATACCCACCACGTCTGCGCAGACAAAAACAATTCATCTCTGTATACAATCATTTAGATACAATCTATTCACGGAATTATCATGTCGTTTCGCTATAAAAGCGATATAACGGAATTGATTTGAATATGAAAAATTGCCGTCGACAGGCCAGCGGCTCCCCACATATTATAATGATGGCTCATTAGGCTTTCGTGTAATATACATATATCTATACTCATTTTATAAAAAGGAACGATTTGATTGTTTGTTTGTTTTGAGGAGAATAGACTCTGAAGGTATCGGGCCGATTTGAAAAATTCTTTTACTGTCCTACATTATCTCTGATAGGAGGAACGTAGGCTATAAAATATTTTCAAAAATGTTTGGGGTCCGTATGAAAACTTCTATAACTTGTAAATTCTATTATTCTATTATAGAACTTATAAAAAAGTAACATATATTTTTCCATATATTATTAGCTTGACACATAAACAACTTTATTGTTACACATAAATCATCAACGAACTAAGAAAGAGTTTAAAAAACATTCTCCGTTCACCATGATTATAAAATTGTACCTAGTAGGTTGTAATAAATAATTAAAATACACATTGCGGCATTGCGGAACGTGTTTATGTGTTGGCTGTTTGAAAGGAACTAAACAAAATAAAAGCCCACATTTCAGGTGAGCTGGTAAGTGTCAAGTTTCATCGCATATATTTGTATTATGGATCGAAGGCTTGTTAATAGCCACAATGTTATCGAAGCGTAGCCAGAACGGGATACTAGTTTAATTTCGGAACTGGTTTGAATCATGTGAAGTTTTGATAAATTATTCGTTTATCAGTTTAAATGATTTAGTATTTAATTGGCTAACACCTATTGCAACCGGTTTCAGGACCCAAAAATGTTCTGTATTTTTTAATTAGAAAGTGTTAAATTATGTTTGGTTGTATAAAAATAATTATAATATCATTTTTATATATAACAACTAACGAATTTTTTTTCTCGGAAGAATTACGGGACAAAGAACATTCAAGTCCTGTGTAAGTTTGGTTTTTCAATTAAAATGTAAGTAATTTTAGGGTTCCGTAGAAAATATGGAACCCCCATATAGTTTGACCATGTCTTGTCGTAATCTACACACACATTTCGCACAGAAATCCTTTGTCCTATAAATATGTATCTCGGGACAACTCACACAGTCCTCTAACCCCAAACTAAGCATGACCTTGTACTATGAAGGTCAGACAACTGATAAACGTATATATATATCTTGAAATCCACACTTATATATATATTTATATCAACACACAGACTTAACTAATAAGCTAACTACGTTTACTAACCGCTAGACCAACAGCCCAGTCACTTATTTATTTGTATTATAGCTCATAGATTCTACTGACATTGAACTTTTATCAAAGGTTATTATAAAGGTGAGATTCCCAGGACACGGTAAGCGACAGGAGTTAGCGATAGATAACGATGACATTTGCTGTCGCAGAATTACTTTGTAATACTGATTGGTATGGATAAAACTGGCTTCCCACGGTGCGTGACTCTGATCGAATGATAGACTATATTTTGATGTATATGACTGTTTATTTCACGTCTAGTTCATATTTCTGTCTTCGTTTTCGTTTTACTACACGCTACACTAACCACATCTAGCGTTATAAAAGTTATGAATTTATAGGACTATACACTAGTACACTAGGACTAGACACTATCGTCAGTTTTTCTCCTCCGTCCACAATTTGTAGTGGAGTTAATGACAATGTCACAGTTTTGTTATAAAACCGTCATATCACATGTTTAACACACGAATCTTGGGCTATAAGAATTTTTCAATCTCACAGTACGCGAGTTTTGTAAAGATAAGGAAAAGATCGTAAAAATCTAGTTTATTTCGACACAAAAGTTGTTCACAAGTTTTGTACAGATGAAAAAACCAACTATAAATTTACGTTTGAGGTAATTTAAAGCTGTTCGATTGAAAACTCCGTTGCTACTGGCTCGAAATATCGCCTTATTGAATATACATCGTGAGTACCCGTAAATATTATGCTTAGTATAATGACGCAAGGACTCATAAATAGTGTGACTGAATGATTGATTATTTGAAACAAATTAAAATATTTTATTTTAATCATAAATTGCTGTACCCGGTGCGCGTTGCTACGCATGCACTCATCAACTACATACATATATGTTTGATCGATATCATACTGATTCCAAAACCTTGTCCAGAGAATTCTGAACAGTTGATAAAGCAACCAGTGCTCTATCCCCTACCATTTCAGAATCTACTCACTCACAAACAAACATATATATATATACACATATATGAAACTATATATATATGTCTCAGTATATATCATACATATTTATATCTATTTTAAAGGCATTATCAAAGTGGCATAATATATTATTAATTAGGAAACCAGGATATGCATAAATACAAATATTTAATGTTTTTATTAAAACAAAATGTATTAGGCGTAGGTACAGAGAAGAGGGGATTCTACTACAGGTTTCTTTAAACTTACCAGGAGAGATCTCGAACCTTGTAATGGAGGTAATTGAGTTTTAATAAACGATTTTCATTTTCCATTT
>DWJZ01009369.1:0-10758 GCA_018249125.1 Asbolis capucinus
AAATAAATTAATAAAATAAAATTAAAATGATGGTATAAATAAATGTATACAATTTAATTATTTATTTTATACTATTGCTGCACTTTACGTGTTTAATATAAAAAAATAATATTAAAACCGAAATTAATATTCAAATATTATAGTCCGCACTTTAATATAAACAATATTACGTCATTATAAATTTACAATATAGTACTTCATTATGAAAAATCTGTTTAAACTTCTCATTGTTTGAAATTATTTCACTCGAAAATATTTCATACATAGAAATGCACCAGAATTCAAATTTTATGCATATTATTGAATAACTGGAGCGTAAACTGGCAAGGTGAAAGATAACTATTTACAAAAGACTAGTGTTTTATTAGAAAATAATCTCGAGCCTGAATCCCCTACGAAAGTATTTTTTCCGTAGCGTTCCTTGAACAACTAGGAGCAATTAGTGATACAAAGGCGTATCTGCATTATGTGTACTTACATCTTTTGAATAGAAGAACTAATACGTGGTTTTATACGTGAGGTTCTTATTAAAGTGCAGGTACGCAATATATGTATACTATTGTATTGTACTACCGGCTTTTTCTAACGATTTCACAATAAAGATAAATGAAAAATCATATTTATCAAACAACAAGACTGTATGTGTTCAACTTTGTGTATATTTATTCAGATGTGTTTATGGTCTAGTAAAAAACATGCAAACTTTTTCATTTACCTCAATTATGTGCACGTGTACTCAGTACTAAGAAGGCCTAGCGCGTACCACCACGCTGTTCCAGTGTAGATTGGTCGGGGTATAAAAAAGCTCAGCTTATGCAAAGCACGCCTCTACCGTAAAAATGAGCCGAATCAGATTACCAAATTACTGTAGCCGACTAACAATCGATTTTACATTTTTTTACGGTAAAGGAATACTTTGCGAAATTTATGCATTTCTCTACACGTTATGGGTATAAAGTTACTGGGGTTCAAAAATAGCCCGAATGGCTTCGAGAAAAGAGTGTAAGGCCATACGTCATGGTTTTTGGTTCACCTGGTGCCCCCCTGGACCCTCATATCGCGAAAAGTTAGGAGTGTCAAGTAGACAAGTAAGGAGAAGTCAGTCTGCGAGCAAATTACTTACTAGCTATGTGTTTCGCTGTAAGCGGATTTGAAGTTATGTTACATGAACTTAGTTTATTGTAACAGCCTGGTGGTTTCTGTCAGTCGTCTGTGATAGTTAAACAACAATGGACGCAGATGGAAAGTGGACTGGAGACCCCAAATGGATAACTGGATAAAAATATCATGAGCACTTTCATGCTTTATAGGGCACATGAGGCCGTGCCTATCATTACCGTTAGATGGTGGCTGAAGCCTTGGTCTTTAAGTAGAAAAAAATGCTTATAGATAAAGAAAAAATACTAAGTTGTAAAATATGACACGAATGGAACTTAGAAGAGATATCTCTCTTTTGAGCAAAGGACGCCGGTCCGACCGTCCTTTCTCGCGCCTCGGGCGAATTAAGTCTGAGCCCCGATTATTACAATATGATATTTATCACCATTATTTATCACTTTAGTGAAGTTTGATGATATAAAATTTGAAAAAACTTATCATTACGTAATCAGATTTAGGAGTTGCAGTCAACGAGAGACATAAAGCAGTGATTGCTAACATTTTTGTGATGAGATGACAAAATTTCTGTTTTTTAATTATCAAAGACTACAAGTAAAATTGAATATGATTAAATTCCGATTTTTAAATAATTTTTGGACCTTCACGGACCGCTGCGCGTTCTTCCTGGAACCACCAGCGGTCCACGAATCACCGGTTAAGAAATTGATGAAAAATGAAATGATGATAGTCCGGCTTTGAGCTGATCCGAGTAAGATCAAGGTAGGTGGATAGGCGACCGTTAGTGGCAAAAATACAATGACCGCTAATAGTAAAAATACGATAACCTCTTGCGTGCTTATAGGAGGGAACTTTCAACTGTCTGTCCAGGTTATTGTCGTCAGATCGTTAAGCTTTGTCGGAGGCCTTCGGACGGTATAAAAATTACTGAAACTTGCGTTTGCAATTAGCTCTTCTGCCGTTCCAGAAACTAACTTATTATTATGGCCAATATACGATATAAAAAAATGATAAAAATGGCAAGCACTTTCTTCAGAACTCCTTAAAAGTATTTTACAAATAAAGTCTCACGAACTATTTTTATTGAAAGAGCGAACAGAATTATCAGAATCTAGAAAATCATGAAGACAATGTCTTTATATTGAAGAAATTCTTGTAAACATTTTAAATTAAACTCTGTATGATATAACCTTGGCAATAACGTAGTTTCAAAAAGGAATAAACATTTTAGAGCGAGGAAACGCCAGAATTGCCACCCTGCCCGACTTTTCTTTTACCCTGTTTTCCTTGTGGCCTCAAAACCTCTATACATATATCTTCTTTAAACAACCTTCACGTTTTCAGTTACTATAGACTCTGCGAAATATTCTGTATGTTTTAGAATAAAGTCGAATCTGTAGACTCTGAATGAATTATAGAAAGCAATCCAGCACACAGTCACTAGCCATTTTTCAATAATTTCTAAAACTAAATGCATTTTTACGATTAAAAAATATCACTTATATTACATTCTTTGGTACACAAAACTTGCTCTTACAGAAAATGCTATTACGGTTTTCTATAACTTAGTTTGAATATTACTCGACTGCGTCAAAAGTAGGGTAATGTTTTTCGAACGTATGTATGTCCATTTCTACAGCAGGATGGATTTTAACATATAGTGTTCTTAAATTTGTCAAAATTAAAATAGCGCTTGCAAATAAAAAAAGTGGTAATAACTAAGTGATGAGAATTCAACGACATAGATCTACTCGTAAAGTTAAAATTGAAAAAGGATATTACCAACTACTAATGCCATCTGCAGGGAAATGTTATTGCAACGAACGTTAAATGCTTTGAATACATCCATCCGTTCTGTTTATAAGATATATTTGTTGATATTTCATGTATTATAAACATGCACTTATAACGACACCAACTCTTGTTGCAACTTCGAGTGACTTGGTGTTAACGGTATAGTATTAAATATGATTTTAATATATAAGTTTGATATTAAAACTATAGATACGACATGAGCGACTTGAAATTGCTCCCGCTAAACTATACTAATTAACACACTTATCATCTAGTCTATCAATGGCTGTCACTGAGAGCAGTCTGTATTATTACTTGTCAGAGTCGTTTGAAGTCAGTTTTATAAGCTTAAATATTTAAAAGTATTATATAACAAACTTCAAAGCTTGTGAGAATAAATGGAAGGATGTTTATTAGTCATTTAAGAAAATGTATTGAACGAATTAACACGAAATTTGGCATAGACATACATAGATTATGAAATAACACATAGACTACTGTCATTATACAACGCAAGGAAACCGCGGGCGTAAACTAATACTAGAATCTTTTACATGGGCTTCTATAATTAATAACCTAATTCATTTGACACTAACATCACTTTTACAGCTTACAGCGTATCTTACAGCTTGCAGCGTAGGCTTAAAATAATCATTTGTAACTTTTCATTAAATAAGTACGTAAATGATAGTTTCAGTTTACCTCCGCGTTAGTAAGTAGGGATACAGTTTGCGGGTACTTACCACGTTTCTATAATAAAACAACAAACTAGTTGAAATTCCAGAACCTTTTCGTTAATCCCACGATAATACGCCCCAATGTCAACGCTGTAGGAAAACGAACCGAGGATTTATCTTTTATCTAATGCCCAATCTTTTAGCTGAAAAGACGAAAGCTTGCGACAAGTGCTACAATTTTATAAAATGTGTTTTTATATAGGAGTTTTTTTGTTTTTAAAGTGATGTCGCCATTTAACGGCAGTTTGGACTAGTTTGGTCCAACCTGCGGGGGTGAGGCAGTCTTGGATTTGATTCTTTTCTTGTTTCAATAGAAATGGGGAATCCTAGCATGGGTCTGACTTATACCCTTTTTTATTATTTTTATTTTGTTGTTTAAGGAAACCACAGGCGTAGCGTAGACAACATCCAGGAAATTAAAATAGGATATATTTTATCCTGACTTTTGTTTCTCCTACGCACGTTTATAGGTTTGGATGTTGCGTTTCTTTACGCACTAACGGTTGAATGAATTAAAATAAAAGTTGGCACAAATACAGATTGTAGTCTGGAATAATACACACACTTTTTATCAACTCATGACGCAGTTGAAACTGAGGACAGAAACTAGTTCTAAATAATTTAGGAGCCGCCACGAAAGACAATTTTAGCGAGTGTAAATGTTTTTTATACAAAGCCTATGTAAACTTAAAATCCAAAAAAAAACCTTGTCTTATCTACGATGTCGTTGATCGATTGGCTAATTCTTTTGATTGATCAAATAGGCAATATGGGTATTGGATGTGGTTCGATATATTTTGATGAATTACGTAACAGGAATTGCATACCATGAATTACATCAAAGTCTACGCCGCCACTTACCATCATTACATTACATGACTTACTGAATATGAAAAAATGTACTTAATGGTATAAGAAAAATATAATTATGTAGCGATATCAAGTACTTAACGATACCTTACGATAAGGTTAAAATAATCCATATTGTATAATCTTAGTTATAACTTCTTCGCATAGAAAGCAGCGTTGGCTTTCATCTATTTCGGTTCTGGTTTTTATAACCACAGATTTTAATATAGTTTTCGCTGATGGAAACATCGATGAAAGTTTGATATTTCGAAAATATTCTAGACAGCTTCTATAAAATGATTAATCTGTGACGAAGTTAAAAACTGAGATAGTGTTAGGTTTAGCGATGCAAGGGCCAAGGGAAAGTTCTGTTATGTTCGAGAACGCATCAGTTTAGGTCAAAATATAATCTAATAACTTGATTTAACTTCAAAGAAATACTTCGGAGGACTACAAGTTCTTTTGAGGTCCTGTAGAAGAAGTAGAAGTGAATGCTACTGAACCAAGCTACTCTTCCTAGTTGGTGTAGATTTATTTTACTATCACCGAACTTGAAAACAATCTTAGATCCCAGAAATTTTAAATTCCTTCATAATATTGAGTTACATTGTTGAAGCTGAAAATTTTTTGAATCATTTTTATTGCCTCGTAAGCTTTAATCGTGTTCAAATCCGTCACTTATTTACTGTCAGTGAAAGAACCCTCTTGGCTGATCTAATCGCGTTGTTGTTATTGAACCCAGATTGGTCTGGGGATCGCTGGCCTTGTGTAACTGTTGCCCGCGCCAATCTTGATAAGGCCGGAAGAGATTTTATTTCACAGTTCTGTGAAAAAAAATATGTTGAATTTTCGACTATTGTAGGCTATTTGGTGTTAAAAATAAAGCATTATAAAAAATATGTATTGAAATCTCTAGGTACGTATTGAATTAAGAATTGGTTATATACGAAATTATCCTCAAAAAGAAATCATTCATAATATAATGCAATTGAGATACTATGTACTAACGTACAAGAGAAGCTACATAGAGCAAACCTTTTGTCACATTTAATCTAATTTCAAGCGATACTCGCTGCAGCGCTTAAACAATAAGTACACCGTTTAACATACGATTTGAAACCGCAATGCTGACAGTATTACACGTTGGAGAGCTGTCAGGCCCCAAGTCAACAAAATTAAACCTGGCGGTTAAGAACTGTTTTGTTTATATTTATTTTTCAACTGATTAAATCTTGTTATTACCCGATGAAGACTTTTTTATTTGATTCCGTGATTACGCAGTACATCCAGACACAATGGGGTATTTTAAAGTTACTGACACTTTGACTTGGTCAAAAATTACGGAATTGCTACGTACCCAAGAACTGACAAGCGATCAAGTGACTTCTCTATGCAGTGCTTCAAATTGACTCCCAAACAATGAAACTCATCACTGATAAAGTGTGTCCACTCCACTACGTTAGAACATAGTAATTCAATCTAAAATGTAGAGTCTTTAAAGGCGGTTTCCCACGAGTTTCTTTGGATAGGCAGAGCTCGTATGTTTTTAATAATTTTGTTCAGAATTCTCTATAATAGGTTTTGGTAATAAATTATATCAATCGGACACATTCTAGATGACTTGAACCGTGGCTACAAATGACGGGTTCAGTTAGTTTAAAATACCAATTGAACGGAGAGCAAATTATATGTTTTTTTAAGTTTATTTTTGCAGCTACGTTATTTTTGTCAGCTGTTCGATTTTACTAACCAACACCAGGCAATTATTCGGTATTGTATTTTTTCAATATCCCTCTGGTTATTGAAAATTTCATCTCACATATTCTGCACATGCTACTTGATTAACAAATATTTTGTGCGTACCTTTTCTGTTAGATTCTGTTTCTGATTGGATAGTCCTACTAATATTGTAACTGCGAAAATGTATGTGGATGGATTGATGAATAGATAGATGGATGAGTGAATGGATGAGTTTCACGCAAAAACTACTGAACGGATCTGAATGAAATTTGATTAAATACTGAGAGATTGATTACTGCCTAGAATAACACATAACCTTTTATCTTCGTACCTACCACGCGGGCGAAGACGTAGGCGGAAACTAGTTAAACACATATCATGATTTTGTTAATTACATTCACAAGTCACCATGTTTTTTCAGTTTTTTTTTTAATATTCGAAAATTTTGTATTAATTCTGTAATCATTTCCTAAAGCAATTTTCGTGTATTTGGCTCAACAAACTATCAGAGTTTAGTCTAAACTATCAGTGAAACACTAAAAAATCACTACCTTGGTGTTTCACAAAATAATGTCTTTAACTTCCCGCCGGTATAAGCAATTAGTTGACAAGGTTTTATCACAATTAAATGAGCAATGTGGTGGTACTTTTCGAAGAAATTAACAGACTAAAACAAAATGTTTATTTTTAACAATGCTTAAGAAAGGTCTTAAGAAGCCTTGCATTATTGCCATGATAGAGGTATTAAATAATAATGGATCTTTAGTGGCAATAAATGGTGGAACGGAAATTGTAATTGAATAATTGTATTGCAATACTGGAAATTCCAAATGTATGTATTTTACAGTTTAGTGATTTTCCAATGTATTAACGAATAAAATATTAGCTTTATATTTAACGAATAAAATATTTCCTTGTACACTTTAACTGTGCCAAATATCACATTTTTCCGTACGCGTATTCTTCGTATCAGGTACAATTTGCTTCGCTATCAATTTGTAAGTATTATAAATGACTCATTATTTTTTATTTGTTGCAGATCAAAGGCCCCGTAGGGTAGGAAACATGCCGAACTTCATAAGAGGTGGTAAGTAACAACTATTTTTCTAATCATCGCAAACAGCGAGCAGACAACAAACGATCAGCAACAATAACACAAACTGTCGCTTTGTGTCATATAATATCGTATTGCATACGTGATCGCTCGTAGAACGCTGTGATACTGTGTTCTTTTCATGACGAAACTGGCGCCATAACTATTAAGTAGCACGATTATCGCTGATATGCGTTATACGAACAATCATCGCAAAATTTTCGTAATCGCTTTATATTTGTAAGATACGTCATACACCCGCGGGTTTCCCGCTTTTTTAACCAACAGGCGTCGCATCATTTAAATTATGCCGATATTTCGACCGAATTTCATGGGTGATGCCAAGACTTTTAATAATCGTGGGTACCCGTTAAAGTTTTATAGTGGCCACGATGATGAAAGTTTAAATTTGCAGATTTGTCCGGAACCCTGAAATTCGTATCCCAATCATCAGTCTTTACTAAATAATGTATTTTCTCATCAAAACTTAAACTAATTAGTCAAAGCAAAAGTTAATTGCCAGTAACCACCACTATATTACCGTACTTTAGATATTCTAAGCTCAGATTACCTATCTCGCTTTGTCCTACAAAATTGTGTTTTCTGTCTCTGTCTTGAAATTTACCTTCAAGTAATGGCGTCATCTCTCATGGGTCTCTGGAATACAAACGTAAAATAATAACGTGGAAGTCTCGTAGTTTTACTTTTGAGGTTTGTCTGAAGAAATTTATTCTGGAAGTAAATTCTGAATTGTTATTAATATATTTTGAAAAATACTTGTAATAAGTTATTTCAAATGTTTGTTTAGAGTTAAGGTACTTAGTACTGCCCTTGCTTACTCAGTAAAAAGAAGATGTTTAAAATAGAGAACTAAATATAATTAACTATATATTTATTGACAGATTGAAATAAATTAAACTATACATTGTTACCTAACCTATAACTACATACAAGCAGTTAGAACCGCGCAATAATAGTCGTTTCGGAGGGTGTAAGGGTGCTGTCACGGATACATACATATTGCATGTGATTCTGCAGAGTAAACCTCCTCCCCTTGTAAGCATTCTAATGGAATTAAATTTTTTTGCCACTAGCGGTCACCCATCCTCCTACTGACCGCGCCCACTGTTGCTTAACTTTTTCGATCGCCTACAATCGGAACTTGTACTAAATTAGTACAAAATTATTCTAAACCAAAATTCTTATTTCAAAATGGGTAGTTAGCTTTACACGTTGGATTGTTATGTTTTTCTCTAGGTAGCTTTTATGTACAGATCTAAAAATTAAAGTTACCAGATAACGTAATCTATACATTAATAAGTAAAAACTTTGAACCACTTTCTACGAACATTACGCTGACGGAGTACTTTGAAATTTGGCACAGTTAAAGTTTCCACGGAGAAAGAGTACAGAAAACTACTATTTTATATCAAAATGCATTAACTTACGAAACAAAAGCATTACACACTACCATTTTATATACACTGATATTGGACTGTGCCAATATTGTCAAGGACAATTTATTTTAAATTGAATTATGGTTGAATTTCATGAGAAACAATCGAGAACTATGCGCCATACCGGAATATCATTTGAGCAAGTCATTGAGTCTACTTCAGTCGTGGTTTCTGTACTTTCCGATACGTAAGCATTCTTCTCAACCCTCACTAAACCAGCGAGCTTTACAAATAAAACCGGTGGGGTCGCATCTGCCCAACCCAAACCTTTCCGCTTTGTAAATATTTGTAAGGGACTATTATAGAAGAGGCGCCGGACCGCACTGTTTTTTGATGAAACTTAGATACATAGTACAATCTTAAGGGAAATTGCGTATAAGTTGCTTTTAGAATGCATACCTTTTTGTGTGTAGGTATTGAAATTCTTAGGCTTGAGTCTTACGGTTTTTTTTATTAACACTTAGCTGTCGAGCGCGCGTTGCTACACATCAACTTATCCACCATGTGTCGTATGAATATTATTTAAGTACCAAAACGTTTTCCAGATAATTCTGAACAAAGTTAAAGATATTAGAGCTGTCTTCTGCCGATTCGAAGTCTATAAAGGAGACACAAACTTTAATGCACACCATTCATACATAGAATACATAGATACTTCAGTAAAGAAATCAGTGGTCTTATTGCTACGTAGCAATTTCTCCCAGACAACCTAATATTGAAAAATTCCTGGAAATATTAAATTATATAATAGACAGGGAGTACAATACTAAGAACTAAGTACATAGGATATGTATTTATGTATTCTCATAGTTTGTGTGTATGTTAGTTTGTAGGTCTGCTATCTGATGATAACAGGCGGCTTAACGTGCTTCTCCAAAGCACTATTGCCACTAGCAGTCACCGACCCTTCTACTAACTCCGCCCGTCGCAGCTCTAGCGACTCTTCTATTTCCGGCGAATGAAGGCAAGCGCAGAGGTGGGAAGCTGTTTCTCAATCTCTGATCCACCTACTGGAGATAAGGAACAGGGGGTTCCCCGAGAGCACTCACTCCATGTTGTCGCTACTCACCAGCAGCTCGTCACAAGCTGCTCTGGTTTATTAGCAACTGGTTTATTATTACTATTATTTAGTTATTACATAAGTTTCGTACCAGGCAATGGCTTTTTTCCTGCCGGATAACAAGTTAAAATTATTACGGCAACTGTGAAGCCACTGACCTAATATAGATGTAATTATACAGTCATGTTACAATATCTACATTTTTCTGGTAACTAGTTTTCCGAAGCAAAACAATGGCATTGTTTCGTACTCAATAACTTCGATAACCTTAGCAAGGGTACGATTTTAATATCTCTAATGGATTTGGCGATCTCTTAATGTTCATCAGATTTTTCTGACCTTCAATTTGTCGTTCTGTTAGAAATGTAGAAACGAATATTTTATCAATCCCACGACGGTTGAAAGGATTGTAATGGGAAAAGGTTAATAAAATAAAAAAGGCAAATCAAATTCTGAAAACCTTGATTAAGGGAAATTGAGTTAGGAACTATTAGATCGGGGTCCCGGGGACATTTTTTTCATTTGCGGCCGCCATTTTCTGTAATATAATAAATTTACTGTTTACTATGACTACCACAATTCTAACGGATTCAACGACACTTCCTTTGTGAAAAACCGTGTCAAAGAAATGTATCTACATGCGCTCAAAAACCATGAAACTCCTAATTACGCAGTCGGGTTATGTAAAACGAAGAAAGTGATGCAATAGCAAGGGTATACGAGTATGTTAGTTCTGAACGAAATCAGCAAAATACATACATATCGATGGGGGAAAACTGTTACTTTTTAGGGTAATTCATAAGAGTTACGCCCTCAATGTTTTTTGCATAAGAGCGAAAATCCTATTACTTTCTCTTAGACTAACGCCCTTACTGATATCCGTCCTTGATTCTTAGTGGTTACATTTGCGTT
>DWJZ01009370.1:0-10758 GCA_018249125.1 Asbolis capucinus
AGGAACATACTTTCAGGCAAATCAGACCCTGGTATAAAATTTAAATCAGTGGTGAGCAACCTTTTTATTTAAAGAGTCAATTAAAAATTCATTTTGGCAAGAGGCACATAGATTATTTTTTAAAATACTGAATATAATCTACTGAACGTTTTAGAGTTAATATGTCAAGTTTTTTATTATTGTTCCAATTTCGTATCATATGTAATGTTAAATTACTTTATGTTTTGACGCTGTATGAGCTTATTAAGTATAAAAAAATATTTGAAAATGCTCAAACGGCCACATGCGGCCCGCGGGTTGCTTATCCCTGATTTAAATAGTAAAAATCCTTTATGACGTACGTTTTACGCTAATAAAAAGCGTTTAAAAATAAAAATTCAACTTGTTTCATTCTTTATAAAGTTTACCGTGTGTATGTTTAAATTGAATGACAATAAAATATGGTATCATCATGGAGCTGGTCTGATGATGGACTTTGAAGATAAGAAACGGAACCAAGGAATGCCTAAAAGCAAACCTAGGAGCCTTGGGTTACTTGATTCGACTTTACCCATATTCTGTCGAATGCTTAATAGTATTCTAGTTTTGTATTCTTGCGAAAGGTACTGTGGAAATAAAACAAAAAATGCCTAAAGTTATTAGTTTACTATCACAACACATCTTCTACGGCTCCTTGTGTACAATCTAAACCCTATTATAATTGTTTGTACTTAGTCTGTGTCGTACTTGTCGGTGCTGTGAACCATATTGCACACGAGTGACTAGGGCCTGTGTCGATAAACCGATCTCACCCCAAGATCGCAATCTCAAGAGTCCATCTCAAACTAAGAGCCCGGTCAATTTTGCCTTCTCGGCCACAAGACCCTTAAGATGAGATCGGTTTTTTGATACCGTCCTAAAACCCTCACTGGGACACAGATCTTTACAACAGATCTGCTGGCGATATTTTTGGAGATTTCATTTGTACAATATAAATGTTGAGGCAGACAAAAAATGTACTCGATTTCAAAATCTTCGAAAATGGCAAATTCGTTTGTAACTCTCAAGAAAAAAGTCCAGTTATTCCACTCCGTAATATCGTAGTAATAAATTCTCATGACAAATTCTACAAGTTCTTAGTTCTTTTTTTGCTTAAAAAATACAAATACGATATACCTAGAAGTCTTATTAACTACTAAATATGGCTTTATCTCCAAAAATGTGCCTCACCAATGATTATATACTTGAAACAATAATTAAACTTTCATTAAATACAAACATATTATAGTGATCAACATAGCGCCGTTAAATTGCTATAAATATGTACAAATACAACATTTACAAAATTCTATCTGTCCTAAAATGCTTCAAATATAAATGCAATTTTGTACAATAAAAAAAGATTGTACCATGCAAAGTACATTAATTTCATAATTTGGCCGATTTTAAAGTGAAGTCGAAAAACATGGTCGATGGCTACAGTGAAGCGAAGGCGAAAGTAGAAAGCTCTACGCCGTTTGTCATTCTTCATCGTCACAGTCAACCTTCTGCTTTCTTGGCCAGGTCCAAGAGCTTGTTCATGAGCTCCCCTCCGAAAGACTCTCTGTACTTCTGACTGATGCTATTCAGCAAAGCATAGGGCGTCTCGTAGTTCATGTTTTCTATGGTGGATAAGGTCGTTTCGTCGTACTTCCTGCCGACGACCCTGAAGCCAGCCGCGGACATCTCCACGCAGTATTCTGAATTTTCCAATGTGGTGAGGTTGATATAGATCCGCCGGTTGGTGCTCTGTAGTTTAGGGGAGATGCTCGCGGCGTTCACGTGTTTCCTGATGTCGTTGATCGCCGCTTCCGCCTCCATCGGCCATGTCTCCTCGTCCAGAACTTTTTCATCGGACATTGTTGACCTGAAATGTACCGACATTATCTCATGAATCGAGCATTTTGTATTGGTAACGATATTGGCCAAATCCTCGTTTTATTCTGATATAAAAAGAGGGATGGAGAAGGATGAGGTATATTATAACCTACAACGGAGTGTTAATTTTAGGCACTGTTATATCTTCGATCCAAATAATCTCCAAGCAGTATAATGGGATCATATATTAAAATAATAGACTACGCGGTATAACTCCTTGTTTCAACGCTCGGATAACAATAATATTACGTAACACCGGACCTATACAATTTAGCTCTGTATTATCTCTGATA
Organism: Asbolis capucinus; assembly: GCA_018249125.1. Classification (NCBI taxonomy): domain Eukaryota; kingdom Metazoa; phylum Arthropoda; class Insecta; order Lepidoptera; family Hesperiidae; genus Asbolis; species Asbolis capucinus. The sequence continues at coordinate 2,190 of DWJZ01009370.1, forward strand.
CGACTTATTCCGCTTCCTTCTCCTCTAATATGAGTTATTGTCGGGGAACCAAGATGCCACTCGAAACAAGGAAGATTGGTAAATTGACACGACAGTTACTCGTACCTATCAAAATGAATTATTTTTCAAAATGAATTATTTTTATGGTACCAATTCCTAGAGGCCTCATATTGTAATGATTGGCTACAGCATTAGCTCAATTGTAGTAGTTTGGACGTAGATAAAGTCACTGACTCTAAGTTCCACCTGTTACAATTTTCGGTACGATTCGAACTGGCGTTCTAATTCAATTCTTAATACCGAACTTACACCGCATTTAGAACCGTGTACCGTGTGTGCCAAATAAAATATAAGAATTGTATGTGTATTATGGCCTTTCCAAAACGAAATTTAAGTTAGACAATGTCTTTGTCCAGGCTAAAGTTCCTCCAAGACTGGATCGACGAAGGTCCACCGATAGTGTTTTGGATATCCGGCTTCTACTTTACGCAATCGTTTCTGACGGGCGTGCTGCAGAACTACTCGCGCCACAACAAGATCCCAATAGATCAGGTGCACTTCGAGTTCACCATCACTAGCATGGAAACCGAATGCGAAGAGGAGCCAGTCTTCGGAGTGTATTGTAAGGTGAGGTTGGTTGTTTTACTCAACAGAGAAATTGGATAGGTTGTGATATCTACGGTTCTAGTAAAGTAACGGCAGTATATGGACGCTCCCGAAAAGATCCTAAAACAGACTGCTTTCGCGTCGAAGTATCATTACACGATACAAGAGTGTGTAATATCAGGAGTTTCCATACGAAATTTTAGCAATTAAAGGTTTCCAGGAATGATAAGTAACAGTAGTTTGTATATTTCTAAATTACTTCAATTCTTAAAACATTAACACAGGCTGACATGGCTTATCGTAAGTTCTTGTATGTATGATTAGATGAACTAAGTCTACCTAATGGTAAAAGGTCAACGCTGCCCATGGTGCATGATTCGGGAAACTCCGTTACTACTAAATTCAACCGAAGCATGAAATCTATATTTGGTGCCAAGTTTAATTTCGTCCAACGTAGTCATAATACACTTGAGCGATTCCGTGCCTCGGAAGACGCTGAAAAATGTAGATCAGTTCATTGATTGGGTACTAGTGAACACGATTCTCAAACCTAACGAGGCCTATAGCATATTCTACCACATTGCTCCAATGCGGATGATGTAGTCGAGTGGACTTTTTTGTCTCTTTGGTCGGTATCTTAGGACGTCTATTATTGAAGTCAAAATCATTTAGGTAGTTTGTAGCCTAAATAAAGTAGAATATATATTTAAACAAAATCGATGTATACCCGCAAGCAGCAACCTCACAAAATGGATAACCAAGGTCAAGAGCACAGTGTGTTTATTTGGGTGAGTTATATTATATCAGATGATGTGTGTGACACAATTTTCCACTGGCACTTATTAAAGCCTGGTTTACTGCATTTAGTTCACGGAAATGAAATCTTCACATTATATTCTACTTAAAAAACAATAGAAAATCGCCTTGAGATGGAAAGAAAGGCAAGAAAATTATATTTATAAAAAATAATTTATAATATTACTCGACCTGACCCATACAACTGAGTGAAAATATCGATATAAATTATAATTTTTTTTTTTTTTTACTTTAGTTGAGTTAGCGCTTGACTAAGATCCCACCTGACTGTAACTGGCGATAAAGTCTTCTATGGTAAAGCACACTAACTTAGTAGAAGTCTATTTAATCGTGTTGTTTTGAAATCAAATGAAAAATGTTCGGTGCGCCGTTGACAGTTTAAAATCTTATTAACCTAATAGTTAATGTATGGGATATTATTTATTTCGATTTTAACTTATTATGTTGCTGCCACTTCCTTGAACTTTTCCACTTTGCCACTTTTTTCTTCACAATTTATGATTTCACTTTGATAATTTCAACACTATTTTTTGAGGCGATTTAAAGTTTTTTTATGCTTTCACATCACAATGCAATAAAATAACGAATATTTCTTATTTTTCTAATTTGTCTTTTATATTTAGATTTTGAAAAAAAAATTAATGCTTACAATTTTCAAATACCACTGATTTGTATAAATCACTGTTATCATTATTGTAATGCAAATATTATTTCTCACAGGGTCTCTTCCTAGAGGGCGCCAGATGGAACAGACAATTGATGATGCTTGACGAGTCATACCCTAAAATCTTATTTGATACCATCCCCATCATTTGGTTCCAACCAGCCCTTATAGCACAGTTCAACCCTCCGCCATGCTATTTTTGCCCTATTTACAAGACCAGTGAACGAAAGGGAGTGCTAGCGACAACAGGTCATTCAAGCAATTTTGTAATGTATATTACATTGTTGTCAGATGTGCCACAGAAACACTGGATTAACAGGGGTGTGGCCAGCTTGACCCAGCTTGATGATTAGGGGTGTTTTAATTATGTTAACTTAATCCTTATAATATTATGAACAGGCAAACAAACACCATGGGTCATCTGATGATAAGTGATCACCGCTGCTCATGGACACTTGCTAGGCTGTCACAAATGTGTTGCCAGCCAGGAAGGTAGAGAAGCAATACATAGCTAAGGCAACAGAAGTCTATAATAATACTAATAAAATCTAGACATGCCCAGTACATACTGCTCCAAGACAGTGACAGGACAATAGGCTGATTTAATTATGAGTAGAATAAAAGTGACGAATACATTCTCAAGCTTCAAACTGGATAACAATGAGTTGTTGAGCTGACCCAATCAAGAGTATGGTAGTTGCCCATTAGCTTTACAAAAAGTTGATGATAATAACTGGACTAATATGGATTTTGATGATATAATCCTCCCATAAACCCTATCACCAAGCAGCAACACTTCTGCCTGCCTTCTGTTGCTTTTATGACATCCTGGTCTGCCAGCATCAAATCGGAGATAGTATTCAGGGTGCCTAAACCTGCTTGGTTTGCCTGCTTAATGCATAAAAATAAAAATGTTTGCATTGTGTAGCCCTTACCCTAAGGCAACTATTTTGTAAACAGATTGCCTTAAATGGTGAATTACTATATTTTTATAAGTATTTTGTTATTAATTTGTGTTATACGCAACATACTGTGATATGTCTAGTCTATTCAAATAATAATAAATATTTTAATCTCCTTGATGTGGCATCTTTACTTTTTTTTTAAATTCACCTTTACCATTCATTGGACTTATAGGTAATCTTTTTCACTGAAAGCTTTATCCGTAACAATTTGCTAAACAGTTTATTTTTAAATTACCTGGTTATGAAACACCTAAATGTTCAGATTTAGAGGTAAATACAAAAAAAAATTTTGTAATGGATAAAATAAAAAATTACTGGACTGATTTTGAATATTCGTCAATGTGTACAATAGAAACTTAGTTCTTAGGGTACCATAGGTTTATCCCAGAAAGTAAAAAGGTTTTCTAGTAACTGAATATTCCGAAGCAATAAAAGGGTAATTAGTAATGAAATTATATAAAAAATATCAATTCCAAATATGTGCTATACGTATTGCTTCGAAGGGCTCTAAAGTTTCTGACGAAAGATTTTGGGTTTTCTTGCAAAATTAAGGTCTGAAGTTTCATCACAAAGCCTGATACGAATATAGATGTTCTCGATTCTGGAAAATTCGAATGACGTCAGAGGATGCAATTCATTTAAATTGATACTTGTTTGTTGCAAGCACAACTAGGGGCAGCATTCATAAATATATTTAAATATGATCTAAATATAACTTTTTGAATATCGCGCGCTATTATTAAATACAGACTTACCCGAAATAAGTACGATTAATAGTAACCGCTGCGTTCCACAAATAAACTTATCAGAACACAATAGTATTATCTACTCAAATGATTTAATTCGAAAACAAAAATCTTAGGTTAAAAAACCGAAAAATAAACAGCTCTAGCTTTGTTTCATCCGAGCCCCAACATTTGACAACAACGTCAAGAAGAGCAACGTCAACGTCCTCAACGCAAGATAAAATAGCGAATATCACAAACCAGTTAAAACACAGAAACAGGGTATACCAACTTATGATCTTCACCACAGACAACAGAAAACTCACATGAAAATGATGCAATCTTAATAAACTAATAATAAAACTTTACCGGGGTCCAGTCAAATTTGTTATTTGCTTCTAGTTATAATAAGATACAAGTTTTAATGACAAATTTCAATTTAGTCGAGAAATTTAGGAAAAGATATCAAAACTTTGATCACATATAATCGAGAAAATTTTTCATTTCATTCTTATTATTTATAATAAATACAGTTGCTTTATATTCAAGTGATTCACAAAAGTATACGTTATTAAAAGTAGTCAATGAAAAAAACGTTTCTTACAAATCCATACTAATGAGTGTATGCGTAGAACGGAATAGAGCATTATTGTTGCTTTTTGTTGTGTAGCACAGATGGCGCATCGAACTTGTAAACTGCGTATGCCGAACTGACGTTTTTGGTTATTTTTGTTCTCGCCTCGTGTTTACTTTAATGTCTAATTTTGGTCCAATTGCGAAAAATTTGTTGTGCAACACCCTAAAGGTTAATATTTCCATCGTGGAACGTGTCGCGACATCGAAAAGTATCGATCCGCGCTTCTGGACTTAGTTATATGTATACAGTTTTATCACGTGGTGGTGTGATTTATATAATTCTTGTTTACCGCACAAGTCGAAACTTTGCGCATGTGCGTCCCGTCAGTAACCTCAAATCGTAGAGCGGACACGGATTCGGCAGGTTCCGGATATCCGGGTCGAAAGACGGACTCGTTGTGATGTGCTATTGCGGCGGTGGTGCGGGGCCCGCGTGTGGACTCTGGTGATATCGGTACGCGCGCCGAGATGGCACAGACTCAGTTCTCGCGGAGCACGGAGAGCGACGCATGGGCGCTCCTGTCGCTCAAGTCGGCGCCACCTTCGCCGTCGAAGGTGCAATGGGCCCAAGAGCCGGCGCCGACCGCAATCGCGCGGCTCGACGGCCGCGACTTCGAGTACATGATCCGACAGAAGAAGGTGGTGATCGGTCGCAACTCGAGTCGAGGGATGGTCGATGTGAACATGGGCCACTCTAGTTTCATATCGCGGCGGCACTTGGAGCTGCTGTACGACCACCCTGAGTTCTACCTGACGTGCAACAGTAAGAACGGCGTGCTGGTGGACGGCGTGTTCCAGCGCAAGGGCGCCGCGGCGATGCTGTTGCCAAAGAGGTGAGTCTCCTACCCTTTGTTTGTAAACAACACGCATTTGTTTATATTATATCTACCCACCTGTTTTTTGCAACATTTACAGCCATTGTGTACAAATGTCTGTATTGATTCATATGGCCGCATTGTGCTTTATTTTGATAGTGTGCTTCTTCTGAATACAATACTTGTACTGTTTTTTGCAGTGTCTTATTGAAAGTATTTGTTTATTTTAAAAGATAAATTGACAGATGTAAATACAAGTGAATATTATTATGTCAAATGTAACTAATCAATGAAAATAATAACAACAATGTTATCAGTGGCCCCGATTTGCTGATTGACATGGTTATGATGAATTAATTGTATTTATGTTGTTTACGTTTTTCCTTATTATAAATTGAGAGACAAACAGCAACTTATTTAAATAAGGTGAAAAATAAATAGGTCTTATAATGGTGCATTGCATTTTATGATTACTCATCTGAAAGTATCTTTTGCGTTTAGACAATCACTGTTTTGCATTTGAATGGTGACTCATAGGGAAATGGCTGAGCCTTGCTGGGGATATGATGCAATTTTTTCTGAGAACTATCGTTTAAACTTATTGTTTTATTCGGATGTTTTGTAATCAAATGGAAATTCTTATTAGTTAAGGTTTTTAAATTGAATTAAATGTTGTTGTGGAAAATTTACAATTGTAAATTTTTACACATGCTAACAGATATGCGGAAAGTGACTGTTTTTGGGATTAACCAAAAATATAGTAACGGTATAATATAAGTCTTGTTCAGATTCTGGAATTCTTTCATTTATTAATTTGCTCCTCGATAAAGTGAGGTTACCTAATCTTGCATGATGGTTGAGGAATCATAAGGATGAGGCGTGAAAACCATTGACATAAGAGCCTGCAGTTAATTAATAATGAATGTTAATAAACACACAGATAAGAATGAGAGGCAGAAATTGTGCAATTATAATATTGATATGAGGTTATGAACTGAGAAGTAAATGGTATTGTTACATTCATTTTAAAGGATTTATTTATTGATTAATTTGCCAGCGTCTGTGTTTCCACTAAGTATAATATAGATGTCTTCAAGACAAGAGTGAAAAGGCTACTTCTAATGGGTTTACCATCTTAGACTACATCACCACTTTCCATCAGGTGGGATAGTAGTCAAGCATTAACTTATGTAAAAAAATGGAACATTTTTTACTTAACAAATCAATGAAAGGTATGATAAAAGTTTCATATTGGGTCATGGGTGTTAGTTGTGTTGTTTCTTATGCTACAGATAACACAGAAGAGTTCTGTAGAGATGTGGGTGTGTCAGCATTTATAAAATTACTATCTTCAACCTGTGGCTTCCTCTATGTTAAATGTTAAGAAAAACAGATTGATTTAATACAGACTACTATTTTTGAGCAAATAACCAATGTTTAACTATCAATGTCATCCTCTGATGTACTACTAGTAAGTTGAATAACCATATTATACAATTGAATGGTTGAAGTTATGTCTAGATAAAAATATGAAATATAAATATAGCATTTATCAATCATATTGAATTTGTGTTATTAGAAATGTTTTTTTTTCGAATAAAGGTTATCTGTGAGGACTTTAAAGCATATGTCATGTATGTATATTGAATTAATATATTTTTTTTTGGATGCAACATACATCAAATGTATATCTTAGGACAACAACTCACACACATCAGATCCCAAAGACTTTTGCTTGTTCTATGGTGATCTGATAACTGATATATATATGCACATAATTATATACTTTGAAACACATATTTATAGCTCAGGTTTACTAACTAGGCCAGTCAATTTTTATGGTTGATTTACTGTAACTTACTCATGACTGTTTGTTGTACCATGCTAGTCATTCGTGGTCGCGTCTTAAGTTGACAACGCACAGAGGTAGAGATAATGATGTTTGTAAACTTCTATAGCAAGCCAACAGCGACGTCGCCGTCGTGTAATCTGCAAATGATAAGCGCTGCCAAAACAAACGGCGCGTATGCCGGGTGATGCAATAGCGAGAAACTTGACTTATGATGCTGACTCACAGTTTAGGTCTTGAGGTAAACCAATCAACCAAAATAGTATTATGACTTTGTACCGACATAATTATAAGCAATAGGGCTGGTTGGATTATAAGTCTAAAGTCATATATTTTAGAATACCTGAGGCACTAAAGTCATGATGGAGTATATAAATAATCATTGAAAACCAGTCCTACTGCTGGGCTCGGGTCTCTTCTAATAATGTGAAAGGTACAGACCTTAGTCTACCACTCTAGCTAAGTGTGAATTGGTAGACTTTACATGCCGTGGGAAATTTTGTTGGGAATTCTCAGCAGTGCAGGTTTTCTCACAATATTTTCCTTCACCAAAATGATTGATAATTTAATTGTAATGCACATAACTTTTTGAAAATTAGAGTTATGCGTAGCATTTGAATCCAAGATGTCCCATCATCACCCTCCCAGCACAGCTTATTTGAATATATGTATATAATATAAAACTAAAATAAACAAATGCTAACAGAATCATACCACCCGCAGTAGAATTAACTGTGTCACATATAATACAAATGGACCAAAATACTATGAGTGTCCAAGATGAAAATTGAACCTGACACCTTGGCCACCAAGGCTTGTTCAGAGATGGTGAATTCATATCTAACAGCTTGATTTGAAAGTATTTAAAATCAATTATAATAAGATTCATAATCATTGTCTTTCATTATCATTTGGTGAATGATACTCTAAATATTTTATGGTGATATGATAACAAATTGGTTTTTCTGTTATACTCTTCATTTTGTCTTGTTTGCTATCACCATGTTGGTATATATATATAGGCATGTGTTTCTTTTTAATGTAGACAAGTAGCAGAAGATGGCTCTCATATTCCTGTTCATATCTCTGTTGTTTTGGACTTCATGGAATTCTTTTGTAGCATAAGACCCACACTTCTAATTTGCAGTGGAACAGCGTGGTGGAGTAGGGTCAAGCAAGTTGGCTGTATTTGGATTTAAGGCATGATATTATGTAAAATACTAGCTAACCCAGTAAACGTCTTACCATTGGTTAAATCACTAAAATGACTATTAAAAAATAGTGGTTGGTGATAGAAGCGTGAAAATTTGAAGTTGTATGTGTTTTTAATGCCACATTATAAAAAAAATTAAATAAAACATTTGTCCACAAATTTAAAAAAATGTTAGGGGTGTACAACCCTTATCAGAGGTATGAAAAATAGATAGCCGATTCTCAAACCTACTGAATATGCAAATAAAATTTCATTAGAATCGGTCAAGCCGTTTCGGAGG
>DWJZ01009371.1:0-10758 GCA_018249125.1 Asbolis capucinus
GTTATATTAGCCTACTATTTCAGAGATATCCTACCCCTCGCCACCCCTTTGTCGACTTCTTCCACCTCGTATCACTTTCCGCGAACGCGTTCTTTATCCAATTATCCGAAGATAAATCTCACCTGTGACTACAGAGGAAATAACGTAAGAAAACGTTCTGTTAGGGGAAAAATTATACGTACGTATTTTCGCAAGTCCTGATTTTTGTTTGACTTGCTGCGATAATGGGCTTGCTATTGAATTATTGTGTGCCTTTGTCAAGATACTGAATTTGGTGGCGCGTTTGTTTTCTTAGTTTCCTTGGATTTGATTTAGTATGGCGATATAACTTTCACGTTCAGTTATACGAATAATAATTGCGTTTATGTCTTGGATTGCTGGCTTCGACCCATTAACCGCTCAGTGCTGAGCATGAGAGCATCCTCATAACCGAGGAAGCCTCGTAAATGGCTATATATCTTGAATAAAGTTTTGTCTCAAAATTGTTATTAAAATGCCTTAGTTCTTGTGTTTCATATTGAATTGGGACTTTAAATTTTTTGAGTTGAGGAACAGCTTACAAGCTATTAAGCTTTAGACTTACATGTATTTGTTAGGGGTATATGTAACCTTCCTCTGTCACCTAAACGGTTGGTCCTGGAAATATAAACAAAAAACATCAAGGAGGAACCTGAAGACCAATTTGGCTGTCTGTTATACATGATTTTTTAATAGAAATTGAAAATTTACGTCTTCAAATGAAATATTTTAGATACTTGTATTATACAAATAGGCATTATGAAACGTTTCTTAATAGACTTAACCTCTCCTCCGCCCATTTTATATCCGAATATAATGTACTACATTTTTATATCGAAATAGATACATACGTATGTAGATATTGTTTGCCAGAAAAATCCTTTGGAAGAAAGACATTTATTATTTCTATTCTATATAAATCTAAATATATTTTGCGAATAGGAGACAGTTTCTCAATACAAATTATTTTGAATTTTAATAATTTTATAATATCGTGATATCGAATACTGTTATGTTCATTTCTTTTAGATATTAAAATACTTCAAACACGATTGATTTCTTTAGAATAAAAATAAAGAGTACCGTAGGTATTGAATTTAATTTATTAATTTTGGTACAATATTTTTTGTATCGTAATATCTCAATTTGTTTTTGCAATAAAATTATCAAATTCTGTCAGCATTGAAATTTACGCAATTAATTTATTTTTGTACCTTATTTATATTTGTATGTGTACGACATGTACATGATACCGATATTAAATTATACATTTGCAATATTCAGCGTTAAGGGACTTTGTTCCTGTGGGGTAATACTTCTCATTTTTATTATATTTATAGCTTCCGCACGCGACTTCGCTTGCGTTGTATGTTAAAAAAATAGTCCTAGTATTATTCCAGACTATTATCTATCTCTGTGCCAAATTTCATTCAGACTCGTTCAGCAGGTGTTGAGTGAAAGAAAAACAAATATTCATACATCTTAACAAACGTACGTATTAAGTATTAGTAGGGTTTTTTTTCTGTGCTACAAGCGAGCAAACGCGCTTACAAGACACAAAATGTTAAACGGTCACCGCCATTGATGGACATTAGTTACTGATTTCCTTCATTCTTAGTCTTCCTGAGAATGTCGCAAACATTCTATTACTTCCCTCTTGGCCGGCAACCTTCTTGACCTCCTAGATGTTAATGTCCATGGATTTTACTTGACATCAGGCGATCCGTCTACAATTCAAATCATTATTTCAAGTAGGCATTTTCCAATTTAATAATTTTCAATATCTGGAATCTACCACAGTTTCAGAAAGATGCTATAATTATGGGCTACGTAAGAAACTCGTTAGCACATCTTTTGAAAATAATGCACTGCACTAATTACAAGTGTATTTTATGGAAGGTTGTCTAAAATAAATCACTTTTAAAGAGATAAAACAGCATTACAGACAAATTTCAATTATGTATTTCCCTAGTGTGCACAATCGTATTCTATTATCGACAGAACACCTATTCTAGTAAACATAAATACACAATATACCGGGCCTTAGAATAAAGTTAAATATTCGCAGGGAAACTCGTAAATAGTGGAAATATGAAAATTCGTGAGAGGCTTGATGTTCGACCGCCCAGCACTAGCCGGCCGCTCCAGCGCTCCAGCGCTCGGCCGCCCGCGGCGATAGGGATGCGTCCATCAGCATAATTAGTCCCAATCCATGTCGCAGCCGCATTTTGAATGTTTATTGCGAATGTGAAATTGGAGATTTCACATGTTGAATAAAATATTTCATATATGACAGAAGATTAGAATAAGATTAGATATGTTGAATCATAGATTCTAAACGTTGAATGGAAAATTTTAAATGTTAAATAGAAGATTTCATATATGGCATAGAAGATGTTGGATGATAAATTCCAACTACTGAATAGGAGATTTCAAGAACTTCTGTCCCTAATTTGGTTTCCGGTCCAATAATATCTTTACTTGCTTATAGTGTATTTTTAAACAGTGAGAGCATATGGGTTTGAACGTTGGTTTCACAAACGGGAAGTCCTGGGTTGAAACGCTGCGTCGCGCCCCTTAAATTTTCCGAGTTATGTCAGTATCAAAAGTTGAATATCACTTGCTACGGCGAAGAAAAACATTGTGAGGGAACCTATGTACACTCTTGAGAGGTTTTTATAAAGTTCTCGATAGAATATAGAGTCTGCCAATCCGCACTTGGCCAGTGTGATGGACTATGGCCTATACCCCCCACATTGTGAGAGGAAACCCGACCCCAGTAGTAGGACAGTTACATATAGGTTGCAACGATGTATGAGTATATTTTTGTAAGAGATAATTTATTGCTCTCACGTCCCAGGTACTATTTGCTCATATTCTGTTTTTGACAATTTATTTCATTCTCTTCTTGTTTTTATATAATTTATCTAATGAGAAAGGATACGAAAACTCCAAGTTTCTTTTACATTATAACCATCTCTCTCCAACTATATCCTTTGCAGGTATTTCGTTAATTATACTGATGAACCGCCCTCGGGTAGCCCAGAACTCGTAGGTTGCACTTTAATATGAAGTGAAAATATAATATCTGTTAGTGCTACACAAAGGCTTTGTAATACGAATGCGTCAGGAGAATTTGAGGTAATTAGTCTGATGAACATTACCTTACACTGCCTCGAGCAAGTACATATCTAGCCTGTATGTTTCAGGTAAGCCAACATTTTAAATTACATTAGTGACCGTTGCAATTGGCGAAAATCATAATTATAGGTTATAGACCTATGACCAATAGAGGGACATCTATTGGGCTTAGATCTCCTCTCACAAGAGGTGAGGGAGGGGTACAGACCACAGTCCACCACGCTGGCCAGTGCAGATTAGTGCACTTTGCACAGCTTCGGAAATTGTATGGAGAAGCAGGCGTGCAGATTTCCACACGACGTTTTCCCTAATCGTAGCAAGTGATTCCACTTCTAATACGCACATTACTTTGTAAAATGTGTTTATTAACATACCTACTGCCGTTCTTATAATATTTTTCTTCACCTACCTAATTGATTATGCTGTCAAGATGTGTCGGTATTTTTTGACAAAGAAGTGACTTAAGACAACGATGTACTTCTATGATAATGACGAAAACTGAAGACTAACAGAACTTGAATTCGCCAATAATACTTAACGCAAGCACCTCTACGCTGCTGCGACGTTTCTTCACCTAAAAAAGAAATGAGTAGCTTACTTCAAATTGTCCAATTTTTTTTCTGAACTGACTTAAACATTTAATTTTTATTCCCTTCACCACTTGTGAACTAATGACATTACTTGTTAACGAGCGCCGATTTCCACAGCGAAACGGCACAATGACTCAGAAAACGTGCCCCAATCCTATTTCACTGACGCGGATCGATTAAATTTCATATGCCTCCACGATTCGGCAAATTAGATCAGCACTCCAAACGGTCAGAAGTCGACACCGGGCCCTTCAGCTGCCAACGGTACCGGTGCTCAGCAATCACGGGATTCACGGGCGAATTTAAAAATGAGTGAAGCATCATCCACCGCAAGTATTGTGGGTTCCGAGGGACAATTGCTTTTTGTTAGTTTCATCCGGTGCACTTCTGTGTTGTAATTTGTTCATGTGCCAATCTGTATCGTGACTTTGACTCTTAGTTTTGTTGTTGACGACCTTGAGCGATTATAGATAAAATGACTAACAGAAGACCAGTAAAAGCTGTTTTATTGACACACATACATATTTATAGCTCCATGTCTTCCTTTTTATTGCCCACTACTGATCACGGGTCTCTCCTCATACTGAGGAGGCCTACAGCTCTACTCTATATCTACGCTATACCTGATTGGTGGATTTGTTAGTGGCTAGCCCAAGCGTTAGAAGGTTTTCTATCGTTTAAGGCTTCCAACATAACCTAACGATTGCTATCTAATGATAACAACCTGGACCGACGTCTTAACGTGCCTTACAAAGCACGAAGACTTCATGATTTGATTAGCATTAGCTACTAGCTTAACTTTATAATACCGCACATAAAATTTTAACGTCAACCTTACGACATACTTGGTAATAAATCCGTGCAATACCTGGGTTCCATTGATATTTTTACGGTACCCTGAACGGGAAGGAGATTATTCCCTTTTCTCGCGGATCGGAAGCAGATTCCATTTCCTCCGACAACATCAAAGTGGGATAGCAATCAGTTTTTTATTCGAATCAGCAATATTTAGAGCGACGTCGGCTAGTTAGCTTGAATGGTTATAGCGATAATTGTAGCTGGCTCAGGTGACAGCATTTCCTTTGGATATTTTGTTCGATATTTTATTTTTAGAGAGCAAACGTCTTGAATAAAGTCGATTGAAGATTTATAGTCTGAGAGGTAGTCGATTGAAGATGTATAGTATGATTTTATAAAACTCTTCTACCATTACCAGGGAGTTACAGCATCATCATACTAATACGCAATTGATGAAAGTTATCGTCTTATCGTCACCTTAGAGATCACCGTCACTTTCCACCAGGTGGGATCGATGAAGCATTCTTCTTCATCTTAGGGTGCCTCCGCTCACGCAGTTTGGCAATCACGTTGGCGACTTGCACCTTTGATACAGCAATTCTGAACAGCGACCGAGTGCTCATTTTGAACCATTGGCGTAAGTTCTTTAGCCACGATGTTCTTCTTCGTCCTACACTCCTCTTGCCTTGGATCTTCCCTTGGATAATTAACTGGAGCAGTTGGAGTAACACCCCAGTGTGGTGTAATTAATGTCCATGGGCGGCGGTGATCACTCACCATCAGGTCTGCTCGTTTGCCCGCTTATTAAAAAAAAAACTATTTTATCCATGGTCGGAAACACAATTTGCTAGTTTTTTATTTCACTCAAAACTTGTATCGTGCCATTAAAGAACAAGATGCGGTGACATTTTCCGACTTCCAATTTTCAATTCAAAAGCTCCCCGAACCCAAAACATAATTAAAATCCGCGTAACTGCAACGCAAATACAACCATATGAATAAATATACAAGATACTTTTTACAAAACACATTTCAATAGCGAAATTTCGCTTATTGTACAACGCCGTAGAATTCGTTCTGAGCATTACTCACATTGCATTGCCAATAAGTAATTAATTCTCAACGTACGATACAGAAAAGCATTGCCCATTCTTTACCCGCCGAACGGTTTCTGACGCAAAAAAACCCTCAGCCCATTTTGCATAATAACTTAATCTAACATGGCGTACACAAATCTAATTGGGATTCCTGTTGTCTGTTTTATTTGTGTTCCGTACGGGAACACGAAATACGGTTCAGAATCTAACTTATAATGGCTGTCATACTCATACTTATTTAGGAGTACACTCATACGTACATATATACTAGTACCTTCTTACGTTCGTTTCAATCGTAATTCGTTCTTGTTATAAAATAGAATGACGGTAAGTGAAGAGAAATATCTTATAAATATTTATGTTCAGATAAACACACTGTATTTTGTAATTAAAAAAATTACTCTGATTTTCTTAGAGTCAAACATTTGTATGGAGCCTTGTTACAGGCTTAGCAATCTCCGTCTCTCCGTAATAAACCGTAAGAGACTTGAAATACTTGAAATTCCTACACAATATGTATTATACAGTACTAGGCCCGCTATAACATTAAATACTAAAGTGAAGTAAAGAAAGAAAGTCTCTCTTGAGATAAGAGATGTTTATTTTTCGATATAATATTGTACGAGGCCAGTTTTACAATTGATTTGTTTAGTACGGGTTATTCGATCTATAAGTAGTGACTCTGATGGCATACCGAGGTTACCCGGTTTCGATTTTCTGCAGGCATTTGTATGACAGACGTATGATTATTCTCGGGTGAGTGTTGTTTGTTGTAAACATCTGTGTTGCCTAAGCGACACAGGAATCCCCACAATCTGATTTCCTATTCAAATTGTTACATGTACATATTATCCATAATGCAATATTAGACTACCATAGGGTTCAATCAAACAAAACTCAGTCAGGTTTAGTCAGGACGTAATGAGCCCTGACGTGATTGTGACGCCTATCAATTTAGCAACCCTCTTTCGGTTCGGATTTCTGGATCGTCAGCTACACCAATACGTCTTCTTAAGAGTTAAATTAGGGTTGAAACCAAAGGGGAGCAGATAGACAATTTTGTCGACCGACAAATTACTCACGTGTTACACTGAGTGACTTTCAAATTGAGAAGCATTTGATATGTAGGATAAGTAAAAATGTATTTGGTTTTTTGACACCATTTTATTGTAATTTTAATGTACAAATTCGTTCTTAGCTCGGCGGCTTGTTTCGATCGTAAGTGATCGCAAAAGTTAGGCATCTGCGTGCCCGGTCGATAGTAGGATAGGTTACTGCTAGTGGAAAACTTTTAATGAACGCTTCCGTGCTTCGGAGGACACGTAAAGCCGTAAGTTCCAATTTTTATCGTTCGATAGACATGTTTAGGTTTGTTGTTTAAAAAAAATGTCATAAATAAGTACTTTTATATAATACTATTAAAACTACAAAAAAATATATTAGCTTCTTTAATTCATATTATGATATTAAAAATATATATGATTCGTGGAAATTTCAAATCTAGAACATTCGAAGCTCGAATCACTTTCCCAGTACAATAATCGACTCAACCTAGCCTAAAAGGACATTCTCCGTCAAACAATAATTTGCATTCATAGCACTAAACACAATTGTATAACGTAATAACAATAAAGCTTGTATATTAATAGACTAAAGGCCACAAATGCGGACAATAAAGGGTAGAATCGTTATTGAAAATTGTTAGGCAAATATCTCCTGAAACAGATATCTTAACGGCTGATTAGTTGAGAGCCACAGACCTTACGGTTTTAATGAAGCTTCCTCGAAATTCTTGAATTCCTGTTTGGACATCGTTAAATTTTCAATTAATATTTTGGTATGGATACCGAAGTGATTAAATTCTAGCTTTTGATAGTCTTGCGCAACATTTATTACTGTTGCAATATTCCAAGATATATTTCTGAGATTAAGAACACTCTTATTTCTGGTAATGTTTATTTCTGTGAAACGAAAGTTATCTGTGACCAAACGCAAAGTTATTTAATTCTATAGTCTCCCTGTAACTGTGGATTTATCAATGAAGATTATTCATAAAGTACATTTAAGATTTTTGTATTAGTATGAATGATCTTTCTTCGGTATAATTATCAAACCTAACAATCTTTAAATAGCTTTTAGAAGCTAAGAATCAATAAGTTAATCTCAGATAATTTCCTTTCAAGGTTGTCCTAATGCCTCACTCTTATCGTTGATCTTTTTTTAGTAACTTCTTAAGATGCGAAAATAAAACATGAGAAAAGATAGATCCAAAAATACTAATAAACAACAACTGGCGAAAATGAAGTTATTTATAACATTATAGATCATGATGAAAGTTACAATAATAATCATAACCATGGCGACGATCAAAATAATCATAGAAAATCTAATTAAATTATTTTAAGTGTTTCTAATTCAGCTGATGATACTGACTAGAACAAACAAAGATTACAATATAAATAAAAGGCAACTGATGATGAAGAAAATTACAATAATGATAACCGCGGCGCTGACCAAAATCATTGCACTATAAAAAATCAGATTGAAACACAATATTTAAATTAATTTCCATCGAATGAAATCGAAACCATGCTACGCGAACTGTGGTTGAACTCCAAACGATGCAGTGCACTGCAAAACTCAAATGAACTTTTATTTACTATATCCATAAAATGTCGATGAAGCGTAAAACTACCGAGGATAATCGTTTTTAATTAAATATATCCGCCTATTTACACGACGGGTACATTCCACTTTTCATTTGGTTTCCAATTTCGCCAGTTTGATTACAGGATAGCTTTTTGAAGTCGCATTTTATTGATGCAGTTTTTCTTTAAATTTTTGTATTTGTGATATGGATATAATGATTGTTAATTTATTTGTAAATCTTGGGATTTAAATAAAGGTCGTGTTATTAAAATATTGTAAATAGTATTTTTCTGGTAAGCTTGCCTGGGCTTTAACACTGTCTGTCTTCCGACTGCTTTAACTTGTTTTTCATGTTTCTTTTCCGACAGTCCTTCGCTCATGCTTGTGTTATTTCTGATGTGTATTTATTGTCTTATTTCGGATTCTGATCACTTACCATCAGGAATATTTGCAGGATCGTTAACTATTTCCATAAAATAGTTTCTAACATAATTGTCTTAATTTTGCTAGTCGTATAAGGCTTCTAATCTCACGTGAAAGATATTACATTTCACGGCAAAATTTATACCACGATTTATATGCGATGGTTTAATAGAAGATGATTGGTTTCACAGCGTAAGCGAATGCACTTGACATCGTTAGCGCGTATACCCATTTCCAAATTATTTCAAACTTAGCACGTAATATATTAGGAGCAGTTAATAAATGTCGCTTGTTTACCGCTTTCAGAATGTGTAATAATGCGCTTACAGAATTATGCGCTTGATAATCTGCAAGTGACATGAGCGTCAAACTAATGACGATATAAATTTTCAAACTGACGATAATCCACATACCTATTGAATCTAATAACCGGAGGGCTCTATAAAATTTGTCACATGAATGACCATCCATCAAAGTGAAGTGAAGCGATGGCACTATGCGATGTTTAACACAAACGAATTCAGACTTTATTTTCAGGTGTATATAATGTATTTTTAAAAGTAAGTTTTTTGAGCAATCATTTTGATTGAATATTATGTTGACAATATTATGGTGTTATTATTTTGTCGTTGGGAACTTTTTGTTAATTAATTTAAGTTGGTTTAATATTTAATCGCTAAATTGCGTTTATTGATTTTTGTCTAAAAGTCAAGGAAACTATTGTGTTTAAACTAGTTTTGCCCGTGACTACCTCCATGAAGAACAATTTTCATCCCCACACTGATAAGAATTTTAAAAAGCTGGAAAAAATAAAATAAATCTTCCAATTCAAATGATTCCTTTGCACACAAACTTTCATTGACTACTTCAAGCTTTCCAAGCATCTTTGTCAGATCGTGTAACTTATAAACCAACGTTCTTTCTCAAGTTCTAGTCTATATTTATACAAAATTTTGTCAAAATTATTTCAGTAGTTGAGGCGCATTTTAAAATTCATAGGGATTTAATTAACTTCATATTTGTGATAAAGTTTCAAAATCAAATTTAATAGAATCCATACTAATATTATAAATGTCAAAGTGTGTGTGCTTGTAAGTTAAAGGGTTTGTATGTTTGTCCGTATGTCACGTCGAAACGGAGCAATGGATTAACGTGTTTTTTTATGTGGAGATGGTTGATGGTGTGTAGAGTGACATAATCTACTTTTTATAAAAAATGTTACCACGCGGGCAACGCCGCGGGTGAACCCTCGTAGAAATGTAAAAATTCTTTTATAAATATTGTATCAAAGTACACAACATATTTCACGTGTAATTTAATCCGCTGATATATTTTAGTTTACATTCTGAAATCCAACTTAAAGTGAAGTGAAGAGGTTTCCTGATAAAATACATAATTCATATTTATGAATTGCTGCCTCGAAATGATTTTAATGTCCGTCTCTCTTTGACTTAAATGTGTCCTTTCTAGCGGGGATTTAGAAATAACATCATGGTAGGTGTGGAAAATTTAATCAAAATCATTTCAGTAGTTTAGGCGTGACCCAGTTAATTTTGTATTAAGTAAAAATTAAATAATCGAGCTCAATTTTTTCAGCATTCGATCCGGTTTTACAACATAATCCTTTGGAAAACCGCAAGTCCGAATTGAATAGGCCTATATATTTCAGAATGCCTATACGACGTAGCGCGTGCCGGGGTTCACCCGCACTCTTTGATGTTAGCGACACATTGGAACCGCATTTTTCATTTCGACGCTTCCCCCGAGTTCAAATCCAGCAAAATATTTTCACCATATGAACCCGTCACTCTGTTTCACGACCTATTAGTGTTAGATACAAATAAGTTTTAAGTGTATCTATTTTGCCATTATATATAGGCCTGATAGCTTGCCTATGAAACGCAGGGTCTTGGGTTTGATTACCGGAAGGGGGAGGCATTTATCTGATAGATGAATGTTTGTTCTCTGATTAATGTACATTTAAATTAGTTTATAAATAAAGAATATGTTAATTTAAAATAGAGCCAGTTAAATAAAATAAT
>DWJZ01009372.1:0-10758 GCA_018249125.1 Asbolis capucinus
CAATCATTCCAAAAAAAATATTTTCGTGCTCCATTACGATATTACAGTGCATCGTTATTAAATTTTTTCGAAAAGATATTCAAAGTACAGAAAAACTGTACTTTGAGTTTTATCGTAATATAGAAGATAGACATAGAACTTTATTTTACAAATAACTGTGAGGGACATATGTAGGTCATACACCTTTGAGAACTTATATGGAACTCTCAGGAGTGAAACTTCACTCCTCAAAGGAAACCTCCTAACGATGTTTAACGAAGCAAGTGAAAATTACTTTCTGACTTTTGAAAATTCAATCAACTGGGCTGTCACGTTAATAAGCTTTTATTATTGTCATATCACAATGCACAGTCACTCCTAAATAACGATATCTGGGGATAACCATTATAATCCTTGTAATTCCTATGAATGAACCCTATTCAATATTAAGCTGTGTGCTTTGTGATGCGGAGATTGCATACCACCGCAAATCCTTAATCACAGACCTGTGTTGGAGCTGTGTTGTGTTGTAATCTCTTGACCCGCTCCATTATACAGATTGCCAGACTGGCGTATTCTAAATTATTCGTTAATTTACCGCAGTTATTAAAAATGTGACCTTGTTTATTTATTCCTTCTGTTTAATAAGTCTGAATTCAGTGAACATTATTCAATGTAATACTGGCAATTGCGTCAAGATATGAGCGGTAGGAATACGTACAAACCGCAGAATTATTCGACTCGAACAATTTTACTTTGATTAAGTAAAATGAAAACTTCTTTGATTCTTATTCCTTGATTGTACCGAGAACTAACCTAGATGTTTTCTGTTTGCTTTCTTAAGTTCAGTGGCTTTGAAATTGAGATCAACGGTTTACGCCTTGTTATTCAACTAGTATTGGAAATCTCGATTCTCTCTCAGCTTTCTTGATTTGCATAACGTTATATAATATTCTCCGATAATTTTATTAAATAATAAATAAATTATGGCTTTCTTTAAAACAAAATCAAAACAGACGCGTAAAAAGTAGATTTATTCATTCAATTAAAAAGGTGATTGTTCGTCCTCGCTAGGACATCAAATTTGTATCATAAAAAAATTGATAAGATGAAAGATACAAGTGAAACTTTTAAAACACATAAATTTTTGCAATTTAACAGACCGGTTGGTCTAGAGGTTAATGAACCTGACTGCTACGTTGATGTTCTTGGGTTCGATTCCCACCCTAGTCAAACTTTTCTGTGATGAGCAGGAATATTTGTTCCGTGTTTCAGGGTGTAAATATCTATATAAGTATGTTTTTAAAAATATATACGTATGTTTATCAGTTGTCTGATCATATTAGTACAAGCTAACGCATAGTTTGCGGTTAGATGACCGTGTGTGAGTTGTCCAAAGATATTTATTTTACTATCATTATAATAAGGTGTAACTAAATATAACATACATATACATATATGTATTAGAACCAATCCATTACCATCTACGTCTTACTTCCGCATCTCGTTATGGAAGTATTCGGTATGGCGTACGCTCACCATGTAGTTGATATGTTTTAAATCGAGAAAGAATACGTCACTTACCGCGGTTGAAGCTTTTGGTAGTTATTTTCGTTTTACAGTACCATAAAACGTGAGTGCTCGTATCTTTTTAAAGCCTTTGTGCAACTGTGGATCGTAAAATGGGTTGTTCTGAATGTTTTCGTATTTGGCTTCTAAATCACAATCTGTATAGATATGTTTAAAGGTTTTTATATTTGCGTTGATAGACCGGCGAGTCGCTGCGAGCCTCAGATGTAACGAGAGATTCAAAGTGACCGAGTTAGTGATAACGTTTCCGATTCGTTGTCATCGATCGATTATCGGTCGTTATCGATCGATATAACTCATTCAGCCATGTCGGAGGCTTTCGGGTTTCATAAAACTTAGGTTGGTCACAAACCCGGGATGGAAATCGGAACAGTAACAGAAGTAGGTGTATTCTAGGTCTCCTCAGTAAAATTGAATTACAGATTACTGCTTCCCTTCTTTATGTTCTCCGCGCATGCGCGTCTATCATTTTGTACCTGGCGATGTTAGTGATACCCAATCTGGTGTTAGGCGGTGGTGAACTCGTACTAACACGTGACCCCTCTGTTTTGACTGCTGAAAACATACAAAAAACCAGAACGTCTTTGAAGCTTGATCGACGATATTAAATTACTCGATATATTAATTGTGTAAGCAAGTAATTACAAAGACTTGTACAGGGATGAAGGTATAAGTAATTATGTAAGAATACCAAGGTGCAGGCATCACAGAAGCCTGTTTAAATTCACAGCAAGATTTGGCCATAAACATTTACGTTTTCGTTAAAGAATATCCAAGTAGTTTGTGTACATTAAAAATATCTAGATCATTGCCATGTGTTTTTAAACACGTTGCCGTAACTATCTTATTTTCGTAACAACGTTTGAATTATTCAAGTAACTGAGTAAGAAACATTGCGTTCAAAATTAAAGTGCTTCATTATTTGTAAAACAAATAATTTAAATCTTTTCTTATGAAATATGTACTTTAAGAATTATTCTACGTTCTGCTAGTATCAGAGACTATATCAATTCTTAAGTCATTAATTTACTATAGTTTATTATTCGCGACACATCACGTATCTAAAACGTTATCAACATATATAATCGATTCATCTCAGTGGATGCCACTTTACGACGAGATCTGTGCAAATATCCAGCTATAACCCATATCATTCGCAAATGATTTATGTTTATTTGCTCTCGTTCTAACGTATCTGGCTGTAATAGTGTAGGAATGGGCATGTGGGTCTAATTGAATTCGAAAGGTTTATTACTTTTTGGTCGCGCACAGACTTCTTATGACAGTTTAGTGATCTATTGCGCAGATGATAAATGAAATCTTTACTCCTCTCCTACACATCCCGGTTATACTTGCGATTGGTGCTATATGTTTTTCTCTTCCGTTCTTCTCTACCAATCTTAGCTCAATGCTGACTCTCTTATCATTCACGTCGTGCGTCTGTCACATAATATATCCATTTTTTTCCGTATTTCCCCTCCACTTGCATTAATATCCACCACCCTTCTCACATGAGTTTCTTCTCGCCTCATTACATGTACATACAATGACATTCGGTTCCTTTTCAGTTTTAGAATTACTCTCTTATTCTTGTTACTGTTTTAAATATTTAGGTGTGCATTACTTATATTTATTGTTTTAATCGTTTAGTTTCCTTACCAAGTTTGATCGAATCTTAAATTTCGTATTTAGACTATGGAACAATTTTTATACGCTGCAGGTACATAAAATTGGACGCCACAAAGTTTACGCGTGGCATACTATCGCGATGCATCAGTCATTGAGCCGTCCGGAATGAAGATATATATAGAAACTGGAGTAGATGACCGTTAGAATGAGAGTACAAAACTATTTTATCTATGTACTTGTATTATATGTCTGAAATCTTATGATAAAATCACTCAGCTTTAATTGTTACAGTAAAATCGTATTAACGTCTGTGTAACTTGTATCATTAATCGTTAAATCTTTATTATTTTTGACGAAGTCAGTAGCGACATCTGTTATCTTATAGCTAAACTATATTCTGTATATTACACACTGGTGACCTTATTGTTATCATGAATTAGGAAACAATATTCTTCTATATTTAAATTTCGTTTAATTTTTAGCGTAATAATCCTACAACGCTCTCCATATAAGGATGTGAGAGAAATTTCATCAATGAAAGCATTTGACCTATTTTGTTGAAAAAACACAGACAGAAAAGATGGGAAATCATAATTGTAATAGAATAAAAACAAATTTACAGTATGCTAAAAGGTATTTTATTACGAGGAAGAAGTATAAGAACCAGATGAAGACAGCGGAATGGACTCCAAAGACCGGCCATAGTGGCGTTAATTAGTAGAGAAGTCCAGCAGAGGGTATCCGAAGGCTGACGGATGGATGGATCGTGGTATTAGATTTTATAAAACACGGAGTTTAATTAAATTGAAACCACGAGTAGATCCTCATCTCGATGTGACACTACAAATACTCGTTCACTGAATTCAGCCTTTGACTGGCGCTGAATTTTTCCGTTATTATTTATAGATATCTAAAAATAAAATCGTTATTGATGTCGGAATAAAATTTAAACTGGAATCAGGTCGCACTTTATTTTCATGACAGTAATACTTATCTGCCAGAGGTTCATTGAAATTGTAAAATATGCTTAGGTATAACGGAGATAAAGTGATGTTTTTAAAAACCATGCCATAGATGAATGTTATAGTTTCTATTAAAAATAATAAATTATAAGGCGTTCCCGGCCCACATGACTACCTCACCCGCATTAGAAAGTCGAATGTAGAAAGTTTTGTATGTATTTCGGTAGTAATGTCGAAGAACCCGTCCTTTTCTTCTTTCTCCCTATTTACTTGACGTACTCCTCCCCGTTTTTCTTCTGTCACCCATTCTGAAGCCATATGGTGTTTGGCGGTGTTGTGTTTCAGGACCGTTGATTTCAATATTGACTTCGGTTGCTTCAACGATGTTTTTTCCTACTTTACTTTTGCAGATGTTTTAATCAGCGGTTCTGTCCCTACCTCCTTGGCCAGCAATGCGTTGGTGACATACTTAGTGATGCTAATTTACCTGAGCAGTGGTAATTGCCTCCTTATAGCATGAAAACGAAACGTATTAACTACCCATTAAAATATAACGCGCTTCAGCCTTATTATACACCAAGGGGCCGCTCAACTAATCTAGTTTGGTCTGACAAGTTGGTTGCGAAACTAATTGGCCATGTGATATGTAAGGCAGCACCGAAAAAGGAGAATTGAGTCTGTTTGACCTAGCTGGATTAATACGCACACCAAATAATGTTCCCTCCTCCAAATAAACTAAAACCTCAACTTCACTTTATGTTTTCACAAAGCACTATAATTGGTAGCATATGTTAAGTTGGTAGCATATATAGTATTTACAAACATTACGCTGAAAAACAAATAATAATGCAGGCAATTGTTTCCACAGTGCCATTAATTTCCGAAATAACAGTAACAATTTACATAAAATTTACAATTCGGTATCGAGTCGCGAAGTACATTTTGATACATTATAAAACACGTCATGATGGAGGGCAAATAAACGTTAATGTGGACATTACGAGACAAAAATGTACTCTCGTATTCTACTTGCTACTCCATGACATGACATGAAAGCTTATTATTTCATCAGTTTGCACGCTAATGATCTCAGTTTTTTTGTTTGCTGTTTGTTTACAGCAGTAGTATTAAATGCAGTATTAAGTCTTTCCACGGACTGGGTACTGGTATTCTTTATAACATTCCTCTCCGAATAGGTACATTGAAGAAACGAAGACATTAAACAAGTTACGACTGGTCCACACACTGCACGTCCTTCCGAGTTGCTCTTCGTGACAATAGTTGCAGCCTCTTTATTATCTACCTAAATTTTGAATTACATGTATGCTATATATCCCATCCTTGCACCTTAGTAGTATAATAAGCGACCCGGTTTTATAGGCCTGATGATGATGAAAGATTAGACTAGAAGTGCAACATTACAGGAGTAGGCAATGCAAGGCCGAATTGAGGGGAGAATTAAATTTACGTTTTGAAGAATATTGAATAAGGTTTCAGAAATAATGTGAAGAGGAAGAATCAGATTTTACTTCCTGTTTCGAAATGCTGCATTGCCAGAAACTAACTCAGTCACGAAGATAGACTAATACAATGAAGCATGATTTTTATTGTTAAAAATTTAGTTATTATTTCAGAGTTTAGTAATACTAAATTATTTGGTTGGGTTAAGCTCCAGGATTCAGAAATGCAGCGCTAGATAATTTTATTAAAAGCGTAATAAAGCGCTGCAGGTCGTGAAACTGCAGATTTATGTTTTTCATTTAGGTAGTTCGTACACACACAACCACTGTTGGCCATACACAGATAGGGTTGCCAGATGGCGAGGAGAACTGTAACTGTTCTAAAATGTTGTATTTACCGCGCCCAAGCGCTCAACGTGCTGAGCGCTTATATCCCGGCGACGTTTAACTTTTTAAGGTATAGGAAATGTTAAACAACAGCGCGTGCGGTCGGTAGGAGGATGGATAATGGCAAAATGTCATGAGAGCTTTTGAGGGCACGTTCAGGTAAGCTTCGGGAACCGGTTGCTATCGTAAGCCATGGCAGAAGCCTTCAAGTGACATACGAATCGGCATTGGACCAGCAGGATGCAGTATGCTCTAGGCCTCCTCGGTTATGAGTAAAGACCCGTTTCTCATTAGTAGGCCATAAATGGGTTGAAGTCATCCGCTATAAAGTTGCGAGTTTCTTGTACTATAAGCACTATGCTGTGGATGATTGGACGGACTTACACGGACATAAGGTTTCCGATTTTACTACAATACCCTAAAAAGAGCACAAAGGTTTTTCTTCTCGTACAAATATAAAAATTATCACGGCGCGACGTTGCCCTAATACCATTTGTCCTCGAAATGGTAAGCCCGTCTGGCAACCCCAGTTACAGAACGGATTGTAAGTTGGAGATGTTCATGATCGATGATTCGTACTACACTGCGTGATTGATGATGCCATTATCCGGAATATTCTTTGGTCCTCGTTTCGACAACCAAATTATGTAGCAGATATCACACACCTAACATTTTGAAATCATGAACGGCATGTGAATATTATGATCATATATTCGTATACGCAATAGTTTCTGATCCATCTCGGATATTCAATACCCATTAATGACAGACTTTTGTCCATTCGTAAACCTCGTGTATTGTTGGGAACCTTTCAGAATATTCGAGGAGGCATTAATATAGAACATTTTACTTTACAGAAAACATTAAAAGATAAAGCAAGGATTATCCTTTGCCAACCTACAAAGTTCTTCAGTATAAAAATATATTTAGTGTATCTCTTTATTTTTGGGACTTTTGGAGTTGAAGGTTTGATAAACTATGAAGAAAAGTAAGTAGATACAGTTATAGCAGTGATAGCCCAGTTGTTTGAACAATGGTTTCTCGAACGGAGGTCCAGGAGATGATCATCAGAAGATAATTATCGCTTGCTTCGGTGATGGAAAACATCGTGCGGAAACCTGCACTCCTCAGAGATTCCCCTTTGAGCCGTCGGTAGTATGTAAAGTCGGAAATTTTTATGCCACTCCAAAGTTTCGATAGAACTTAACGATGGCCATCTAACTAAAAAAACCATTCGAAAATACGGAAGCGGTCATAAAATTTTTGCCACTAGCGGTCATCCATGGTCTTATTGACCGCGCCCGCTGTTGCTTTTGCATCGCATTATAATAGCGTGTTCACTATTATAAAATTATTATTATTCAAGTTCAAAACGTTCTTGAACGAAGTAAACAATTCATTAATCACGGTATTTTTGATATAAAAATATTCCATATATTTTTTTAAGGATTTAATTTTTTTCATTTCATTCAAAAACAGTTGCTGTTTTTCTTAGTTTATTGAATTTATGTGAAAGCGGTGTTAAAGCCTATGAGCGGAGCAAAATTCGGCCTACCAGATACTAAAGATAAAAGGAATAAAATTTTACGTAAAACATCGTTTTTTTCAGCGTAAACATACATTGTACAGCAGTTGAGATATTAATATCTAGAAGGCGTTAAAGTAACAAAAAAGTAGGTATTGGTGTTATAGTTTCATTGGTAAAATATGGATCCTCAGCAGAAATTGCGGTATTAATTGCTACGGTTTCATCTTGATGAGATCTACGGAGCTAGCTCTCAATTTACCCGTGGCCTTCGTTACGATCTCGATAGTTGTTTCCTGTTGGCCACATCCAAGTTTGTAAGAAAACGATTCCAACTTGATTTGGTTCTTAACCAGTTTGTTCGAATTCGTTCTATTTCTCTTTTTAGATTTTAAAATTCCTAATTTTAAAATTCTTAATTATAAATTTTAAACTCTAAAATTAAAAATAGAAGAAATACAAATCTAGAATATTTCTTAAACTAGGATTATATAAATTTATTTTAATTATGAAATATACGTCATCTATGCCTTATGGGCCATTTTCTATGTATTACCACTATTCTCCGGTGACTACTTACCATCAGATGTGACCATCTATGTATATCATCAAGCTATCAAACATTAAATTCAGATTTCTATTTTCTAAAATCTCAGTCCACATTGGAGCAGCGTGGTGGAGTATGCTCTAGACCTTCTCAATACGAGGCGAGACCCGTGGTAAGTCGTAGGCCATCGACGGGTTGAAGCCACTTCTCAGTTACATCTTCACTGTTACATGTTACATTGTCTCAGTTACATGTTCACAGTTATCTTATGTATTTTGAGAGCAAAGATGTGATTATTAACCTTAACCATATTTTATTTGGATCATTTTACATGTAACAGAATATCTTTCCTGTTTTGAAACCACCCAACTATATTGTTCAATATTCAAACCAGGTGATTGTATCTTCGCCGTCCTTCGACCCTCAATTTACATTTAAACTGATTTTATTGTCCCGAATTGTAATTTGTATTACTGTCACTATTCACGAAGGACCCTATAGCTTATTAGGTCATGATCCTGTGTTAAGTCCTAGGTTCGAATTCTTGCCAGGTTAAATATTAATTTGACATATTTGACAGGCCGGTTGGTCTAGCGGTTAGTGATCCTGACTGCTACACCGAAGGTCGTGGGTTCGATTCCCATCGAGGTCAATCTTTTCTGTGATGAGCAGGAATCTTTGTATTGTCTGTTTGGGTGTAAATATCTATATATGTATTTAAAAATATATATGTATGTTTATTAGTTGCCTGACCACCATAGTATAAGCTAACGTATAGTTTGGGATCAGATGGCCGTGTGTGAGTTGTCCAAAGATATTTATTTATATCAATGTTTGTTCTGGATTCTAGGTTGTTATTTATGTTTATGCCACCATCGCAGAACATGAACTAGCGCCTAAGTAAGCCTTTACATATATATAATTTAATCTTATTTAGTTGCCCTGTGATGCAATGCCAGATGCGTAAATATTTTATACAAGTAAAATATGTTTTATTATCTGTACAGTCAAAACATGATACTATCCGTGCAGTGTAACTTAGTAAACCGTCAGTTTAGTATTCTGGTCGAGAGGCGAAATCTTGCTAATTTATGGAGACTCAACCCGGCGAGACATTTTGACTTTCAAAAGCCGGTTAACAACGGAGTTTTAAACATATTCTGCGTAAATTAAACAAAGCTGACGCCAGAGACCGCAATGTAAAATTATACTTTGTTTTAGAAAATAAATATTTTAAAATTCTTTCCTACTTAGCTGTGACAAAAAGCGTCAACTTTTATCTTTCTCCTTCGTTTCTTTTTCCACTTTCTTTAACAATTAGGTTGTTGGTTAAGTTACAAGAAACATTGACGATAATGACTTCACGCGGCTTTCTTGGGGTTAACCCTTAATTTTTTTTTAAGTGTAGTTTCGGTTCGAGGCGCAATTACCATTGCTCTCTAAGATCGTAACACTTTGTTGTCCGTATATTTGTCACAAGACTATTATAAACCGTACTATGTAGGCTTTGTGAAAATAGTAATATACATATAAGCAGTAAATCGTATTAGGTAAAGGAATAAAGAACATCTTTTCGGAGTAAACCACGTACAATAGTTCCAAATTTCGGTGTGCGGCTTTCCTCCCAACTGGCCGAGTTATAGTAACGTTTAGAAAATAAATAGGGCACATGAAGGGTTATTTATGGGATCCAAAAGTCGTCTTTGACTAAATTTAACGTGAACTAGGAGAAATCTCAGGTTGCCTTACAAATAAAAAATTTAAGTCACTTTTTTTACGTATTTCAAGTTAATGCTTGTTTATAATCCCCGGTGGTAAGCGGCGATGTAGTCTTGAATGGTAAAGCGCATTAACTTAGAAGAAGCTTATTCACTCTTGTCTTGATTGACATACATATATTATACCTGTTTTAGACACAGATATTGGCATCATCTTTTTATAGCCCGAAGGGCTGACGAATAATTAAACGAGTCATCTGATGGTAAGTGGTCACCATCGCGTAAAGATATGGGCATCACCAAAAGAATTGCCGATGCATCGTCAGACCTGAAGAAGCACTCTTTTTACACCTTTTTTGAAGAACCACATGACATAGCGCGCTGGGAATACCTCGGGAGGAAGCTCATTCCACAATTTTCTGGGGCATTGTAGAAATGATCTCGAAAATCGGACTATGGAGGAGCTTCACGAGTCCCGTTGGTGTGGATGAAACTTCAAACTTCGGCGAGTAGTGCGATGATGAAAAGGTGAAGTAGGCACCAGGTCAAATAATTCCTTGAAACACTCACAGTTGTAAAGTCGGTAGAACACACAAAGACAATCGATGTCTTTCCTCAGACTCAAATGTTCTAACCTGTGAGTGACTCGTGGGTTGTTGACGATTCGTACTGCGCGCTTTTGTACCGCGTCATATGGATGCTGCAGGTATTATGGCGCACCTGACCAAAGGTGAGAGCAATACTCCATGTGGGGCCGTGTTGTAAAGCATAAGCAAGTGCTCCGCAATGAAGTATTGCTTCGCCCCGTATAGTACGCCAAGCTTTTTAGAAGCCAGTTTGGCTTTAGCTTCTAAACGACGCCGGCGCAGCACTCGATATGTCCACACCCAGAATCCCTACACTATTACTAACGGTGAGCGCGGTACCCTGGAATTTTGGCGCTATGAATCAATTGAGGCGA
>DWJZ01009373.1:0-10757 GCA_018249125.1 Asbolis capucinus
GAATAATGTAATTAAAAGCTTTTATTTTGCTTTCAGTGTATGTTTGTATGTTAGTATATTAGTATGTTACGGGTTAAATCTTACAAGCTTAATTAGACCCACTTCCTCTTACACAACGGAGTTGAAATTTTCCATAAACCTTCCGTCCTGATGACAATATATTTTAACATGACAATATATTATTAAACATGACCTGATACATTCAGGATTGGCTCCAGACAAGGGAACTCCTCAACGGTTAACAATACAGCTATGAAATTTTGTGTATTTATTTGTATTAGGAATCTATAACTAAAGCTTGTGTTTTTATGTATTTAAATAAACCTTGTTTTGTTTTAGTATCAAATAAGGAAACTCGGTGTGTCAAGCATGGTGGTATATGTGTACCTGAGGGTCAGTTCTGCAACCCAAAGATGGTCTCTCACGACGCAAAGGACTGCCCTGATGCACACAAATGTTGTATTCTGACGTATTGAGTCAAATATGATGTTATATGACATTGTTTTAAATTAATTTAACTTTGAAATAGGGTGTATGTCGTATTTACTATGTGTTACACACGTCAGTACAATACGACATACTCGTTATTTCATTAAGTATCTAGAAATATATTCTGGACTATTTTAAACTATGTGTTCTAACTTCCATTTTAGCTATTTTAGACATTAGTATTATTTTGTGTTTAAATCTATAATTTCTTGTTCAGTTATTTCATGGATACATTAACGAAAATTTTGTAACGCGTCCCGCATTTGGAAAAGATATTATTTGTAGAATATATATTAGTAGAGGCTTGTAATTGGCCTTACAAATATATTAAGTTTTGTATGTATGACATAGCTTTAAGTTACCCGAAAATTGTAAAAATAACATAAAAATAAAATATAAAATGTACTTTTTACAGCACTAGGGTTAATTTTATAATTTTTAACTTAGTTAGAATATAATTAAGTTAAAAATTATAATTATCCTAATTAAGTAAAAAAATATAAAAGGCTTTTATTAATTTAGTTAATTTAGTTTGACACTGATATTTTTAATAACCTCTTTTTGTATAACGTTAAATATATTTTTTTTACTTTTGTAGATAATTATATTCTGAGTGTAAATCAGTACAATTCATTATTATTGGTTACTTATAAATTATATTGTAACATAAGTCACACATTTTTATTTATTTTGATGGTTAATATAAAATTTCTAGAGCTTTACATTTATATCCGTACTTGAATATGGTATATTTTAATGAAGGAAGTTAAATTAATTTGGACGAAAATAAAGAAAAGAATTTAGGAGTTTTGAGTTATCAGCTCAAGAAACATCGTAACCCATCACGGCCCACTATTGAGCATTCTCTTCTCTGAATGAGAAGGTTAAGTCCTCAGTCCACCACGCTGGCCAAGTACGGATTGGCAGACTTCACACACCTTTGAGTTTTGCAGACACTCGGCATGCAGGTTTCCTCACGATGTTTTCATTCACCGTTATAGCGAGTGACATTTAAATGCTCAAGAAACATGACAGAAATTTAAAATAAAAAATAAAGGTCGTCGATCATTTAACGACTCGGCTGCATTTCATCACACCGCCCAGTCGAGACTTCTTGTATGTTTGGTGACATTGCACAAAACGCTTTCTCAGTTGTCTATATTGCTTGCAATTAAATAAATCTCCCAATTCTCATTTTGGACATTTATCTAATAAAAAGCGTATTAGTAATAACATGACTAATGTATATTCTAGTTGAATTAAAATTATTGGCTTGAGAGCAACTTCTTTTTCTTCTCCTACCTTCTTCTTAAGACGTCTAATGTATATTCTAGTTGAATTGAAATTATTGGCTTGAGACCAACTTCTTTTTCTTCTCCAACCTTCTCCTTCTGTAACTCATCCTGAAGCGGTAAGTTGGTGTATGTGAGATCAGTTGTTGTCATAAATGATGCCAGTTATTTTCGCAATGTACCACTTCCCTTGTTTCTCTTCTCCGCGTATGCTGGTCTATTACTTGCGTTCTGACAACGCGTTAGTAAAACCCCAGTCTGGTGTTACTAATGCCATGAGCATCGGTGATCACTTGCCATCTGGTGACCCGTTGGCTATGTTGTCTGCTTATCACATAAAAAACCGAAGATATCCCGCCAAGCGAGGTGCAATGCCTCGGGAGCGGGCCAGCTCCAACAGTTGCTAACTATGCTAATGATATAGATAACGCCGATAGCGTGATTCAGGTTTCTCATGACGTCATCGTGTGACGTGGGCGATGTCGTCACAATGATATATCTTGGGTAACCTAGATGCAAACTACATCTACGACGATCTAGTAGAACTAAAATTAGTACAATCGAAAAATATAATGAAATAAAACAAACTTCCTAACGTGACGCTTATGATACATAATTGGATTCTATCGCCGGGCTAAAGACAGGCTGACGTGAGGAAGTACTTTGTTAATGGACTTTTTGTGTCCCTTACTCCAGATGCTACGATTATTGTTCGACTTTCCGACTGAGAAATATTTATGTATCCGTCAATTATCATTACGGTCTGAGAATTGCTTATTATTAACAGATTTCGACCAGTTTTGAGGGATAGCCTAGTGGTTTTAATGTCTCTCGGTTCTGGGTTCAAATCTTGCATCTGTAATTTTTAAAATTAATTTTTAAAATTATGTGGGTATCTGAAAATGTTATAACTTGCTATATTAAAAAAAAACTTGTATTCCTGATAGTCGTATTAATATTGTAAAGAAAGTTTGTGAGGATGGATGGATAGAGGTTTCGCACAAAGACCCTAATCTGGAATAACAATAATGTTACTTTTTTTTAATCTACAACGTAGCCGAAGCCGCGGGCAGACCCTAGTAAAGAGGGAACTTAGAAATTCCTTAGTTATGTACAACTCAGTGAACCATTATGGGTGGAAACCAATAAAAAAAATGTTTCAGGAATTTATGTATTGTTTTTTTTATTCTGAATAATGAGTGTTATTGAAATATAACTAAAATATTGAAATATAATATAAAAATTGAAATATAATTGAAATAAATACAACAGAAATGTAAATATGTATATCTGATCGATTTTTATATACAAAATTTATGATGTTTTGTATGTATGTATATAATCCCTATTTTCTAATCTGTGTATATAAAAATCAATGTTTGTTTGTTCTTTATAGACTCTGAAATAGAAGGAGATAGAGCAATAATCTTTCTAGCAATTTTTTTTTTAATTCTCTGAAAAAGGTTTTGGTATCAAAATTATAACGATCGGCACACGGTTAATTAATTTGATAGAGAAACGGGCCCAAGGTACAGCTAGTCAATAATAAGTTACTGTTTCGGTTTCACTCAATCAATTGTGATAAAATTGCTACAAAGATACAGATTAAGATCAAAAGATACCTTTTAACGTCTGTTCAGTAGAACAAAAAGAGACAGAATTCCATCACTGCTTTGATGTCAATTTTGGAATATTCGTTTTAATTCTTCTGAATAAAATATGATCGTATCGTTTCTATCACTCGACAAGGAAACCCAAACCTTATTGGAAGAGCTCGAATAATATTGAAATTTCATTCCATTAATTGCCTAGTCAATTCCGTAGCTGTTAGTAAAGGTACTTCTGAAGAAGTTTTCGAATACCAGTATTCATCAACGACACTTAAGATGTATTCAAATATTAGTAAAACCGCTTTAGCATTTGGCATGTCACGCAATTCATACACTATACTAAAAGATATTCCTTATTACACAATCTTTAATTTAACGCAAGTGTATGTTTGTGTCTTAGTATGTTAGTATATTTGTTTGTATGTTTGTTAACTGTTCAGGACAAATCTTGCAAGCTTAATTAAACCCACTTCTTCTTATACTAAGGGGTAAAAATTTTCAAATTGCTCCAGTTCCAATGACAATGCATTTTTATTATAAATATGACCTAATACTACGTTTAGAATTGGCTCCTTATAATGCAACGCAATGGTTAACAATAAAGTTCTTAAATTTTGTGTATTTCTTTGTATTAAGGATCTAAAACGACAGCTTGTATTTTTAAACATTTTAATAAGGCTTGTTAGGACTTTTATTGGCAATTAATTTATACATGATTATAAAATTAACCTACTGGACCAGAAGAAATAAAGCCGGAGGAAAAAACTCCTCGTATACTTCTTAAAGAAAAGAATGGTCGAACATATAGAGAGTTATAGAATGAATTGAGAATAATACGAACTTCGAACGAACATTTGGTGTTTTTTACCGACTTTAAAAAAATGAGTAAATTTGTGTGTATTTTTCTGTATATGTTACCTCAGAACTTTTGAAAACAATTTGCGTGTATATTTCTGTATATGTTACCTTAGAACTTTTTACGTAGAAGACCGATATTTATTTTTTTTTTGATCGAAAGCATGTGCTTGCGTTGTAGACCCATTATATTTTGAGCGACATCTGACGAGCAGTTTTGGGGCTATTCTTACTGAGTTTTCTTTTTATTCTTTATCTCAGAACTTTTTATTGGTATACCGATTTTAATGATTATTTTTTTTATTCTAATCGTAATTCTTGTAGCATGTGTTCATGTAAGTTTAAGCGACATCTGATGAATGGTTTTTGAGTTATCAGCATTTACCTTGATTTTCTCATAACAAATATTATTAAATTATATTGGGTATTCCAATTTTTATAATTATTTTTTGTTTAAAAGCTAATACTCGTCTAATAATTGCGTGTGATTTTAAGCGACATCTGACGGATAGTGTTTGAGTTATTTTTAATTATGCGTATTTAACTGGTTGCGACTACATATTACTTGTAGGAGACATTTGAAGTCGATTTTTTTTAATAACAAAAATTATTATTCTTTGGTGTTATTTGGTAATTGTTGATGTCCAAATACCACAATTAGCATCCCATTTCACTGCTCGTATATTCCCTTTACCTCTTAATTCCTTCCCTTTCTCAATTCCTTTCGAAATTCAATTAAAAATATTCCAAACTGCAAAATTTCTTATAAAATTGATTGTAGACGCTTTCTTAGTTAATAAACCTGCATAAACTAAGAGTATTTGAGCGGAAATTGATGAAACTTGAACGATGAAGGAGCTTCAGAACTTTCGAGGAGACCTAATTAAGATCCTTACTTTTGATGAGGCACTTAGATAAATTATTTTCTGTTTAATGTACAATTATATTCAAACAGACTAGCTTTTTGTACATTAAAATTTTGTAACTCATCGTCGTTTGTACATTTTACAAATAAATTGAATTTGAGTTTTTGTTTGTAATTTTAAAATGACCGCTTCTTATTTAATGCTTTAGTATAAACCAAGGCTACTCAACCTCAGGCCCGCGGGCCAAAGTGTGGATCTAGAACGGATTTGAAAATTATTTGTAGAACTTCTTTATTACGCAAGTCCTGAAAGTAATTAACTAGGAATTATTAGTGGTCACACAGTAAATATATCATCCTTCAGTTTGGCCCGACTGTCAAAAAGGTTGAGCATCCTTGGCATACACAGTACATGTACTAACATTCTTTACAATTTTGTCTGTCTGTCCGTTTAGCTAATTTCATTGGTTGAATTGATCTTATAGATTGAGGTGTAATAATAAAAAAATACAGCAATAAAAGGCTGAATTCATAACATATCAACCGTTGCAGAGATTAGTACGCACAGACAAAAATTCAGAAAATTTTTTTTTGACAAGGGATCTCCTGCCCGGCGATATGTGACACCTGGGGAACGGAAAATTTCGGAATATTCATGTTCAGAACTATACGAGTTATATTATATGTTCAGACGGTGCAGAGAACTCCGATAGCGTGATTCAGGTTTCCTGTGACGTCACCGTGTGTACGATGTGACGAACATCCATTTTGAGTTCTATTCCTTACTAAAAGCCTCCAGTATAAGTTTTTATAGACCGATTAATAATTTAAAACTAGAATAGAATTGTAAAAAACTGTATGTCCTCTTTCCTACTCTGAATCTCTTATATTTTATATACGTACGTTGAAGGAAGTTCTCAATATCACTTTTTTTCTCTCTACTCTTTCTGTTAGGGTCTGTAATTAAAATTATATCAGACTTTCTGACACGAGGCGTAGGGCTGAACAATTAAAGGTGGAATTAAATATTTAATTTTTTAAACGGAATTCATAACGT
Organism: Asbolis capucinus; assembly: GCA_018249125.1. Classification (NCBI taxonomy): domain Eukaryota; kingdom Metazoa; phylum Arthropoda; class Insecta; order Lepidoptera; family Hesperiidae; genus Asbolis; species Asbolis capucinus. The sequence continues at coordinate 6,169 of DWJZ01009373.1, forward strand.
TACCTACTAATTCCAAACACACCAGCACTGTTTTAGAACACGTGACAGAAAAATAATGTCACTAAAAGACGGGGATAAAAGAGAACTCGCTCTTAACCCCCCAGCAGGACCATGATGAATCGTTTGACGGCTAATTCAAGCTAGAGGGTGGTAGCCTGCCAGAAGGACTTCACAAAAAGGAAATATTTATGTCTTAAGTGACGCTATAGTCTAGTAGACCTGGCATGGGATTGGGATTGGTTCTAAGTAGCCCCAATTCTACCAGAACCAAGCTGTTTGACTCCACACCAAGACGCGAAATAAATAAAACTAAATGTTTATCTAGATTTTGTTTGTGCCAGCCCTATTAGTAGGTATGCTTTATATAGAAACGGCAAGGAATGTTTAGAAATTAACCTCTTTCGCGCTAAATTACTTTCCTGTATTTCTCAAGAATGTTGTAAGGAATTCTGGAATAGTATTATATGTACAACAGTAATAAGTAACTGAATGATTTTATTTTATTTACTGTTTTGAGTACCTAAGTTATTTAGTTAAAATATTGCATTTATTATACAAAAATACATCCGTCGTGATGGATTGTTTTGTAGATTCGTTTCGTTCGAATTTTTTTTTAGTTTCGTCGTCGTCGTCTCAGAATTCATTCCAAAAATCCTACTGACATTATAAAGGCGAAAGTTTTTGAAGGAAGATGGATGGATGGATAGATGGATTGATTGATGGATTGATTGATGGACTGATTGATGGATTGATTGACGGATTGATTAATGGATTGATTGATTGATGGATTGATTGATAGATTGATTGATGGATTGTTTGATGAATTGATTGAGGTATTGATTGATGGATTGTTTGATGGATTGATTGATAGATGGATAGATGGATGGATCGATGGATTTATGGATCGGTGTATGTATGGATGTTGGTCACTTCTTCACTAATGACCACGGAAACTACGACCCAAAAGTAATTGTGCACTTATGTACTACGTAGAATTAAAACGAAGGAAACATTTGTTCTAGCAATTTAGAAATTTTGACCTTTCAGGGATGAAAGAGAACAGAAACTCCACGTAGTAGGAAAAAGCAAGTTACACTACTAACATTTGGACGTGGGTTGTGTAATCCATCCAAATTTACGCCAACTATATTAGGGTCAGCTACTATAAACAAACACCTTGTATTTATTGTTACCGCAACAAAACTCCCAACCGTTATGCGGGATGTCAACACGAAAGGCCTCTAAGGGCCACAAAAGGCTCTAAACGTGTTGACCTCTTAAATTATGAACGAAGAACGGGTTGTTAGAAATAAATATAGCAAAGGTGTACAAAGAGTGTTGGAGATGTTAATATTTGTATAGTACAAAAGTGAAACAACTTTTCTCTACAAAATATAAATTTCTCCAAAATAGGCATTACCGCTTATATTATACGTAATTAAGAAGAATTTTTATAACCATTAAGGATTGTAAGTTTGGTAGAAACAATAAACATATTAGATTATGTAATAAAAACTATAACTTTTTTATTTTTGTATAATTTACTAGCTGTACCCGGCGTGCGTTGTTACTAATAAACTCATCACCATACGTCAGTATAATTTTAGTACCAAAACGTTTTCCAAAGAATTCTGAATAAAGTTGCCAAAGATATTAATGCTCTATGTCCTACCATTTTAGAGTCTATATAGGATAGACAAACACATATTTTTATAGATATAGATAATACACTAGCTGAAAAGGCAGATATTTTTCTGCCATTTAAATATTTTGCCTGTGATCGGGCGGAAATAACAAAAATTTAGAAAAGTTTTTAATAACGTATATTTCTATACGCCCTAACAGAAACAGCCTCAGAATACGATGTGATATAAACCAATTTTGGGGAAACCCTTTCTAGCTGCAAAATTAGGTAGGAAACGTGGAAAAGGCGGTTTTTCCTGCAAACAGTAGTAATAAGTACGAGTATAATGCAATGGGTTAATCCTGATCTCGTGGCGCTAAGCAGAAGAGAAATGTTCCCAAATCTCGTCTGAACGTCGCATTCGAGTCGCGAATCACATAAAAACTTTCTTCTCCCTTTATCAGACCTTTGTGGTGTTTGTTATAAAATCCTGCGGACTGTATTGTGGTCCAAGGTAAGAGAGATCACTACGTGCTATAAATCCTGTGGCCAGCCCGTGCCATCATTATTGATAAAATGTTGCCTACGTCACTATCTAGATCATCAGCCGTCTCGTCGTGAAACACACTTTCACATTTATAATATTAGCAAAAATAAAGTCTCCTGCGTCTGTCTTTCTATTTGCGACAAACTCAAAATATAATGCATGAATTTTCATGCAGTTTTCACCAATAGATAGTGCAATTCCCAAGGAAGGTTTTAGTGTATAATACGTTAAATTTTTGTGTAAACTATTCGGAATAATTGGAGAGAAATTTGGAAAACCAGGATGACTGGGTATCACGGATTTACACATATATTTGTTATTGAGATAATTCAATGAATCTTCAATATATTAAGATAACAGAACAAACAGAATCTTGGCCTTGTGATTGAGAGCATACGACAAATCAAATCTCGTCCTAGCTACTCTGCTCAAATACTTACCTGAACTGGTAATTTCCGCTTGTCGCTTAAGTATTAAGTTCTGCTCATATACTAATTCCTGCTACCTAACTTGTGATTTCCGTTTGTCGCTTATGCATTAAGTCCTGCTCATATACTAATTCCTGCTACCTAAACCTATAATTTCCGTTTGTCGCTTATGCATTAAGTCCTGCTCATATAGTAATTCCTGCTACCTAAACCTATAATTTCCGTTTGTCGCTTATGTATCAAGTCGTGCTTATATACTAATTCCTGCTACCTAAACTTATAATTTCCGTTGGTCGCTTATGCATTAAGTCCTGCGCATATTCTAATTCCTGCTACCTAAACCTATAATTTCCGTTTGTGGCTTATGCATTAAGTCTTGCTTATATACTAATTCCTGCTACCTAAACTTATAATTTCCGTTGGTCGCTTATGCATTAAGTCCTGCTCATATACTAATTACTGCTACCTAAACTTATAATTTCCGTTTGTCGCTTATGCATTAAGTCCTGCTCATATACTAATTCCCGCTACCTAAACTTATAATTTCCGTTTGTCGCTTATGCATTAAGTCCTGCTCATATACTAATTCCCGCTACCTATACTTGTAGTACCCGCTAGTCGCTTATGCATTAACGTCCGACGTAAATCGTAATCAAGCAGTCGCGATAAATCCCTCCCTATAATATGATAGTGTTAGGAACCCAACGCTAAAATTCCTATTTATGTCCAAAACGGGAACAACAAAAGCTTTTTAGTTATTAGGGTCTGCACGTGGTATTTCTTAAGAAAGGACAGACGTTCAAGATTTTATTACAAGCTCAAGAAGTGATTGTAAACTATCGCAGAAGTGTCGCTGAAAGTGTTTTGATATATAACTTTAGGCACTATGTTTTTTTTATTTTTAATAATTTAGCGCTTGTCTACGCGGTATACATATATTGCATGTACTATGTATTGTGCTTGGTATATATAATTATCAGGACGCTAAACATGAATCATTTTGCGGCAAATGGCATGAACATTATGTCATATCCGTGATGAATGACAAATAAAATATTTATTTAATTACAAATCACTTAATTTTCAATCTGTACATTGCCAATTGTGTACAATAAGTGTCTTTTGAAAATTTTGAAGTACAAAGCAATCCTTTGCTATCGATATAGAGAACAAAACATTTTTTTTTATTCGTTTTATGTCTGTCTGTTTAAGCTTCACGAAACAACCGCTGTACAGATTTACATAGATGAGGCTTGGAATAATTGTAGTTTAAAACCCGTGAATGGTTATAGGATATGTTTTATCCCAGGAAATGGCTTAGTTCCCACAGGATAACATGTTAATATGAGTATGGGAACTTCGAAACCAATGGACCAATTTAGATGAAATTTAGCGTGTTTGTGGCTTATGCAAGGACAATGGTTATAGAATACTTATTATTCCAGAAAACTGCTTTGTTCTCGCGGGATAATAGGTTGAAGTTAGTATGTCAACTCTGAAACCACTCGACAACTCTTCTTCCGAAGCAAAGTTAGGGCTATTTGTAGTTTATTCTATATTTAATGACATTTTTTTTTGGTCTTGCATGTAATGTTTAAGCGACCTGTAATTTTATTGTATTGTATACATATTTTTGTTTTATTTAGGCTTTAAGTATTTTTATCACATAAATTATAATTGAAATATAAGAGAGTGACGGTCGAGAGACTAACAGGAAAAAATGAACTTTATTTTTCGTTTATTCCATTTATAGGCATTTAATAAATGTTAATATTAACAGATTTGTTTCAGAGCAATGTGTCTCAATATTGGTGTAGCAATAAAAAACGTGAGTACCCTTTTAGGTTCAAAATGTTTAGAAGAAGAAAGAACATTTATTCGCACAAATACACAGCACAGTTATGTAATAAAAAACAAATTAAAAATATAAATAAACAAGTTGGAATACACAAAACAAACATTCATGTATATCTTACATTATACATATAAA
>DWJZ01009374.1:0-10757 GCA_018249125.1 Asbolis capucinus
ACGGGCACGGGCACGTGCGCGGGCACGGGCACGGGCGGGCACGGGCGCGGGCGCGGGCGCGGGCACGGGCGCGGGCACGGGCGCGGGAGCGGGCGCGGGCACGGGCGCGGACACGGACACTGGGGCTCGCGACGAATTTTGTGTTCTTGACATTTAGGGCGACCCATTTAAATTTGAAAGGGACGTCAGCTTTACATGTTTATCGGATTAAAGGTTAAATCTTACCCGGGATTACGAACAAGGCTCGTGTTTCGGAAGAAATACATATATTGCCCTCTGCACATAATATTTTTTTAAATTTATTAATATTTTCTTAGTTTATATGTTAATTTATTATTATTATAATTGCTGCCGATTTTGGATATTTTGTAATCATATTTTATTATTGATTTTTGTATTGGTAATGTTTATTGTGGCGTGTGAGTTTTCTATAGATATAAAAGAAGCTCTTTTATTTTTCTCTCATATTGGCGCCATTTTCCATCTAAAGTTTGACTTAGTTAAGAGATCGTTGTAAAATATAATACAAGATTTGTAAGTGATAACAAGCTGAAGTGGGATATTATTAACATTAAGAACTTTTTATCGACAAATTGGCATGTTGATGGACGTTTAGAGGATTTTCGAAGTATTTAAATAAAATATCAATGTTTCTTAACGCATCCAATTAAAAACTAGTTCGGGCAGGTCTTGTAGCTTTGTTGTTAGTGACTCTGTCTTTGCAAATATCTTACTAACAAGGTATATTAAAATATGTAAAAACACAAGCTTTAGTTATAGATCCCTAATACAAAGAAACACAAAATTTCATAACTGTATTATTAACCGTTGAGGAGTTTCCATGTCTGGAGCCAATCCTAAACCTATCAGCTCATGTTTATCAGAAAAACGCATTGTCATCAGGAGATAAGGTTTATGAAAAATTTCAGCTCGTAGTTTAGGAGGAAATGGGTCTAATTAAGCTTGCAATATTTGACCCGTAACAAACAAATGTACTAACATGCTAATGTAAAAACATAGACTGCAAGTAAACTAAAAGCTTGTAAAAGCCGTGATGGTCTAGCGCGCGGCGTATACATACATATGTATGTAATAATTTAAGCACTGATCACGCACAATGTGAGGCGCGACTTGTTTGAACTGTCGAGAGCGCGGGCTACCTCACGATGTCCTCCTTCACCGTTCAACTCCTGATGCGCACATCACTTTGATAATTAGAAGAGGGATTTAAACCAGGACCTTCATTCAAGAAACCAACTATTCATTAATTAATTCATTCAACGTTAAAACAACCACACTGGGCTATCACCGCAGCTTGTACGTGCATTCTTTAGTACTTAAAAGGTTATTAATACTTTATTGATATTATAAATTATTAAGTGAATACAAACTTATTTTCAATCATTAAAGTTTTAACCGCAATAGTGTTTGGTATTCTGTTAGTGTAATTTGGTCTATGGTCAACTCGTTCATGAACCGTCATAAAACAAAACAGAATTTATTTTCCAACCTGTGTGAGTGAGAATGACCGAACTTTGCCTGTTTTCTGCGCTGAATATGAATTAAAGTTAAACATGCTTTTGACATATTCACAATTGTTTTGTTTAATTTACGATAAGAGTTCATTTCAGGCTAGGTAATCACTTTACTCCGTGTGCATGTCTATATATGGACTCATTTTTCATAATAGGTACATATTAATTCAAAAGTAAATCTGTTGGTCTTTTTACGTCTAAAGTACTGAACCGGTTTTGAGGAGACTCGCTACAGCAGTAGAATAGAACTTGAGCAAAACATACGTCAAAAATTGGCTCAAATGGGGGTACGTACGGCGGGACGTAGTCGCGGGAAGAAGCAAGTGAATTATTATAATTTGATTTTGATGTAGCTTTATTGAGGTGTGACGTAGATATTACTTTATTGAGGTGTGACGTTGATGTTACTTTATTGAGGTGTGACGTTGATGTTACTTTATTGAGGTGTGACGTTGATGTTACTTTATTGAGGTGTGACGTAGATATTACTTTATTGAGGTGTAACGTTGATGTTACTTTATTGAGGTGTGACGTCAGTGCGTCATTATATTTTAGATTTAGCACCGTAATATGAGCAAAGCGGTATGAAGCGATAGTGTGTATCGTTTAACGCTGGAACACATTGTAGCAGAGTTAATCCGCCTACAAAACGTACGGTTCACTTGAACTCCACCTCTGTATCAGCTGCAGCACAATGCTGCCTCTGAATGGAAATTAGACGTGTGAATGTCTTCAAACACACAGCCCGCAAATGATAAATAACAGCAGGAATTCTACTAAAGCTTTATTTATGGACTAGTTTCTGTACACGGATTCGCCTGCGTCATGTGTTGATAAAAAGTAGTCTATATGTTATTCCAGACGTATTGAAAAACAAACATCCAAACACTACGGGCACATTATTCCAGGGAACCTATAATCGGAATAAAACATATATTATATATTTATTTCGTGGATGTGGTCTGTCAGTGTGGCAAGTTTCATCTTAATCCGTTCAGCGGTTAACACGTGAAAAAATGACACTAAGGCTTTGGAGTAGAACAAAATACATTCATTATATGTATGTAGGACTAGCGTCGGCCCGCGGCTTCTCTTGCGTCATATGTTGATAGCCTATGTGTCATTCCAGTCTATAATCTATCCTTTTACCAAATTTCATACGGATTCGTTTAGTAGTTTTGCGTGAAGGAGTAACAAATTTCCATACATCCATCCTCACAAACATTCGTATTTACAATATTACTTCCTAACACATCAACTAAGAAAATGGGTACTGATTCGCACATTTCACTTTCACTGACGTTTGGCTACTTCAGTACCTTCTGTGTATGATCCATTACTTCTTCTAGTGTTGAATTTCAAGCAGACAGAATCCTCAGTAGTGATAAAATTACATTGCATTCATGGTTTTTGGACAATATTTTATAATCAAATAACTCACTCATCGGTACTACCGTGGACTACACATACACAAAAGAACGCACACATACAAACCGACATTCGAAATTTAAACTCATTCAAATTCCTGCCTCGCGGGGGATCGAGGACCCTTCACACCGTCCGGAATGGTCATCACGCCGTCATTCATGTCATTCTTTATCAATTAACATGGACAACTAAATAAAAATCAGCCAAGTGAGGTCACGTGCTGTGTAGGGTTCCGTAGTCTTCGTTATAAAATATCCTTAAGATTTAAATCTATGTTTTTTACCTAGAATAAGTTAATGCTCGACACATACCTCACCTGAAGGTAAGTGGCGATGATGATGTAACCGAAAATGTGTTTCTTTTTACTACAACAAAGGAAGATTTTATTTTATATTTACATGTATTGTATTTTTTATCCAAAAACTGATTGGTTGTGAGAGTAATTGGTTAAAATATTAGTTAAAAGGAAAAATAAATTGAGTATTGACTTCTATCCATGTTCTATCTGGAACACAGTGAATTTTGTTTCTTTTTCATTTTCTAAGAAAATGTATGGCCACTGATTACTCCAAGACGGTTTAATATCTTAATATTATATTTGAGTTAATCCTGTTCTTCGAAATTTTGATATCAGATTAGCACTTTTCCGTCAGAGATTAGCCCATAAAGGAAATACATCAAAATATCCAAAATGTAAACATCCAAGCATCTTCGCGTACTTTCACAATTATAATATTAGTAACCTATGAAATATGTATATGTATGTATGTATATTGTACACATATTTCATATGTGCAGGTTTCTTCACGATGTTTTCCTTCACCAACGTAAGTGATAATTCATTTCTATGCGTACGTAAGTTTGGAAATAAGAGGTGCGTGAAGGATTCGAACGCAGACTCGTTTGAGAGACCAACGTTCAAAACGCTAGTCTATTACTGCTTAATAGCCTACAGATCCCATATGTGGTATACGTGTACGTGCCGTAGTCGTAGCTAATAGTCAAAACTTGTTTTCCCCTGAGTCTTATACAGCATAAACGAGACTAATGCTGCTGTCCTTCAACTTTTATATTTTTTTTATGTAGGTGCTATTATATAATGTCCCACTTTTTTTCCTTATTCACGACTTGGGGTCGATAACGACCACCAAGTGCAGTATTCAGTATTTTTTTTATTTATATCGTCAAAGGCAGATTACCTGAAATGTTTGCAAGCCGCGGGAAAGACCAAGAAAGAAGTAGACATTGTACAAGTAATCGGAGTTAATAATGTCACCAAGAACCCAGAAATATAATCGAAATTTTCAGGAAGGGTGAGAGAAGCAGAACTCGAAGGAGAACAAGTAAAAGGTAGGGTAAAAATCATAAGGAGAAAAGAATCCAACTCACATTTAGCAGTATTTTCCAAACAAACGATAAGACAACCCAATTCAATAATAAATTGTTTGTAGCACAACAATAGTATCAATTTATTCGACTCCAGCGGCAGAAACAACAGCGTGCTATAACAGTAATTCATACGCGGTGCCAATTACTAAGCTAAACACTGGGACCATTAGTATTGGAGGATGTATGCAGTCCAAATTAGAGCGCATTCAATGTGCTTGTAATACTGTATTTGTGTGCTCTGTGGTTAATGTACAAACAAATAGTATCTACCTCCAGCTCTCTCGGAGTCTCCCCGCTGGGAATGTTCTTATTGAGAAGATATTCATATTTTATTGAGCTGAATATTGTATTTGTCTGCGTCGAGTAACTCTTGTTAGTTTCTTACTAATATTGCGCTCATACGTCTTGATTAATGTTGACATTTTGGTGGTTTGATAAACAAATAAATATACAAAACATTTTTTGGTAATAAAATCATTTGAATTTTTTCATTCGTTACCATTTACGGGATCCAGTGTTCTTAAAATCGTTTATTTCCTACTTATTGTTTGGTAATAATGGGCCACTACTGAGCACAGGTGTCTCCTTATATCTGAGGAGGCCTAGATCATCACTGCTCCACTTCAGATTGGACAGGTTAGTCGTCATCTATGTGTATTGTTTTTCGAGTCGCCTCTAACTACGCATACCATGCGGGACCCCATTAACCAGGGACCCAGAAATATAATTTATTGTTAGAAACATCTTTCCCGATTTTCAATTTAAATCAGCTTACACTCGCAGCTACGTAAGTTTTTAGTATACAAATATGCATCGTAAGGGTTTTCGACAACGCCACTTAGTTTATTGCCCTGAGCAAGGTACTGGCGCGACGCCATTCCTAACGTACGCCATTAATTTTAGATGACCCAACTTGTTCGTACGTTACACCTACATGCCTTTGTGGCGTATTTATGGAAATACAAACAAAAATGTTTGCCTTTCAGACGTTACTGTTGTTAAAAGGGTTATTACTGTAGCAGATTAACAATGTACTACTTGCTTCTGATACGGTCTTTAAAGAATTATTAATATTCTTCTGGCTTTTATTTTCATGACCTTCATAAGTATACGGTCTTCTAAGAATTATTAATATTCTTCTAGCTTTTATTTACATAATCTTCATAAGTATCTAGGGATGTTTCTTCCATTACATATGACAAATAAACTTTATATTAAACACTGCGATGTACGAACGAATTGATATAATATGGCGCCCTTTCAACATGACTAATCTCGGTATACTATTTGGATGCTTATCTCTTTTATACGTCATCACCATCATCTCAACTCATCACTTTCTCTGAATTAGAAGGTTAAGGCCATAGTCCACCACGCTGGCCAAGTGCGTATTGGCAAACTTCACTCACTGTTAAATTTTGCGAACTCCCCGGCATGCAGGTTTCCTCACGATGTTTTCCTTTATAGTTTTAACGAGTCACATTTAAATGCTTAAAACGCACGTAACTCCGAAAAGTCAGAAGTGCGCGCCCTGGGATTCGAACCCGGCCCCCCGAGTAGGAGGTCGAATTCTTAACCACTAAGCTATCTTATACGTGCTCTATCTACAAGGTTACAGGAAAAGTGCTATATCCGTTAAGAGCGTGGAGTACCCATCATTTCTAACTTATTTGAAACACTATGAAACACCCTATCCTTAACTTAACCCTTTTCGAAATTTTCGACTTTTAATTTTTTTATTGGAAATTTCCTTTTTGTAGGCTACTAAATTTAATTTCGTTTATTTTGTGTCTTATTATTATTGCATGTTAACATGTGTAATAAGATGCTTCAGGACGTCAATCGTTACAATAGTGCATAAGTTAATTGCACAGGCCGTAGTAGACAAGTTAAAGTTAACAAATGATAAAAAATATTAGAAAGCCAATTTTCTTCTGAGAGATATTTAAAAAAATATATTATGGTAGTTGTTCGGTAAATGTATTTTAAAATATCTACGTTTCATCAGCTATCTAACGAGGTATTATAATCTAGGGTTTTATTTAAATGCATTGAAAAAACTTAGTTTCTTAGGCGACAGGGGAGAAGAAAATTAATACTTAGCCCTAAAAACTAAAATAAAACAGTAGGTAAGCATGAAATGTCATTTATTAAATCAGGTTTTGACACAATTTTTGCTTACTCTACAGTTCATGTTCAACATGTCCGCCTCTGTTTGTGATACACTGTCGTATCCTTCTACGAAGACCAGTCTTCATTATTCCAGTGGTCACCGTTGTCCTCCTTTGATTTGCTGCATCCATGATCCTTTCTCTTAATTCTTCTACAGACGAAACTGGATTTGGCTCACTGTATACAAGACTTTTCATGCGCTCCCACACATGAAAATCCATGGGGGTTAGGTCCGGACTTTTTGCTGGCCATGGCAACGGCCCACCTCGTCTTATCGATTTGTTTGGATGTGTCCAGCCAGTCTCTGACACCTCTCCTGAAATGGGCAGGGCAGCCATCATGTTGGAACCACATGTCCCTGATCAAGTTGAGTGGCAGATCATCCAGCAAATCACTCAAATCTCCTCTCATGAAGTTTTCGTACCTTTCCCCGCTCGTTCGCACGGTGTGTCTTAACTTGAAGGACAATAGGCGCGGGACTGTTAAAACTGCTACCTGGAGGGTCCTAACTCCTTTTTTTTCACGAAATGTAATAAAAATCCTGGATTGTTATACCTCGTTAGATAGCTAATGAAACGTAGATATTTTAAAACACATCTGCCGACCAACTTCCATAATATATATTTTTTAATATCCGTCAGAGAAAAATAAACTTCTTAATATTTTTTCTTCTTTCTTAACTTTAACTTGTCTACTAGGACCTGATTAATTAATTTATGCACAATTTTAATGATTGACGTCCTAAAGCATCTTATTACACATGTAAACATGTAATAATAATAAGACACACAAAATAAACGAAATTAAATTTAGTAGCTTAAAAAAGGCAATTTACAATAAAAAAATTATGAGTCGAATAAAAGGGTTAAGTTTAGGGTAGGGTGTTTCATAGTGAAATAAGTCAGAGATGATCGGTACTCTACGCCCTTAACGGATATAGCACGACTTTTCCTGTAACCTTATGTACCCAAAATGGGTTGCACAATATTCTTATATTATTCCGTGTGAGAACATAAAACAGAATCCAGTCGATAATTACATTCGATTTGAATGTATAACTGTCAAGCCTAATCTGAAATCTATAGTGAGCCCATAAAGGGCCTGACTTTAATCATAATGCAAGGGCTAGATAACGTAAGTAAGGAGAACATAATGGGAAGAGGTTCAAAATTAGACATATTCGTTACTGGCCCACTGGCTGGGGTTGGGTTACCTCTTACAATGCGAGGGTAGAGTCCTAGTCAATCGCACTGCTAACGAAGCGGGGATCGGTGGACGTTGTACAACCTGTAGGACTCCCAATGAAAGGGCTTTCTCACAACATTCTTCTTTATCGTATTATTTGACAACTAGTGTGTAATATAAAGTACATATTGGCAGGCTTTCAACTCAAGTCTTCCTGTTCGGGAGAGCAGCGTCACCGCTAGTCCACCTGCTAATCATTTGATGGATCAGAATAGAAGCGCGTTCACAACACAACATACATAAACAATACTAGTGTACGGTAGTCGTGTGAATCCGCTGCATTATTCTGTGAGTTTTGACAGCCGCTGCCACTCCAGCGCGGCGCCCTCTGCCGGATTATGTCAGTTTTACACAACACTAGCATTGTGTAGACAGTCGCCATTAATTAACATTATTAGGTATGTGAGGCGAGTTCATTTGAAATTTAAAGGCAACTCCTTGATGAATTTGTAGTTTTTAGCCTATTGATATTTTGCCGGCTTAGAGTGCCAAGATCAACACCATGCTGATAAACCAGGGTGTTGCAAGAGGCGAAGATGGCTTCGCAAAAGGATCATAATCTTTTTCTACAGCCCATCATGCGGCAACCACCTCAGTCAGTCAGCCCTCTCTTCAGTCAGTTCATTCTGTCACCTGTCCTGTGGTGCTGTCACTTCCTTCCTGGGAGGCAATGCGGCACCTCAATCCCGTGTTGCCAGTGTAACGCTTACCATCCGCTGACCCGTTTGCTCGTTTGTTTTTTAATGACATAAAGTGTTACTATGATGAAGCGCGGAGCCCCGGATATCATTGCACAGATAATAATCATTACACAGATGAATAACTAAATATGTATCAATCTACTATGTAAGATGTTTTGGTTCGCCATCAGCAATATGGAGCACGTAGGTATCACAGTCTTAAAGACTTCAAAAATTATTGAACTTAAAAAACGTTTATAAACCGTAGGCCGGATTACTTTTCATATTGTCAGCTTGATTTATAAAAGTAAGAATATCATGGAAGATTAGTTTAAGAGTTTGTTTTAACGTCTGTAGATTATTTGGTATTTATTTTTATAGAAGCATTCCTTGTGAATGGAAACCCCGGAATTTCCCCGAAAACTATTCAATAAAGCTGTTAATTACTCTTAATTGAATTATCCACCCGTATATTGTACGGGTCTATGTCTATGTTGGAGTTCGCCGATTGTCAAGGGATATTGTCAAGGGAGTAAGCCGGTACCGTTTTGTGTTTGTGGCTTCAATTAATTGGTTAAAATTTATAAATGTACGTGAAGACAACTAATTTAGTCGTTCCTATTGAAGTCAAATCGCTTGCAACTTATCTATAAATATATATACTAATATACATATATGTGTGTTATATGTCCTACTAATATTATAAATGCGAAAGTTTGTATGTTTGTTTGTCACTCCTTCACGCAAATACTGCCAAACCGATTTTCATGAAATTTGGTACACACAAAGAGAGTAACTTGGATTAACATATAAGATAGTTTTTATCCCGGAAATCCCACGGGATCGGAGATTAAGCTGGGAATCCTTCTTCGCGTATGGGTATAGCTTCTAAACAAACATATTAATATATAACTAACAAGTCTGTCTTCACGGACATCCCGCGGGTTCGGGAGTTACTTGGATAAAACTCCTGCGCGTACGAAGTAGCGGGTTTAGCTACTAGGGACCGAATAGGTTTCTCTAAGGAACATGGGACCAAAATGGAACGAAGAATCCTCCTGCATTAATTTCCCTTTCACTCTGTGTAGTGTATTGTATATTGTATTCCTGAGTTTAGTGCGAGTTTAGTCCATAAAACTTTTCCCAATAAAGTAATGACATCCTATTAATATTATAATTGCGAAAGTTTGTGAGGATGTGTAGGATTGACAACTTTTTCTTGTTTCAATATTGTATGTTTAGCATCAAATGTTGTATGTTTAAAAAAGCATCAAAAATATAGTACGCTTAAATATATACAGTACTTTATGCGCAGAATAAAAAAAGTTACATTTTAACTGTTTTTATAAAAACATTTTAATGTTTCTCTCATACGCACATTACGGCAGTCGAACGAAAGGCACGTTCACTAATTGTGGAATGTTTTCTTATTACTTTTAGCGTTGCAAAATATAATCAACGTCATGATGTACCGACATATAGTATATATCATGGAGTCCTAAAATACAGTAGTACGGTTGGCAACCCTAACAATATTTGTTGTAATACTAAATGTAGATACCTCGCCATACACTCACTCCGGCGCAAGTTTGCTGGAACACATTTCTAATTAATTAACCCGAACTGTTGTACATATTTACTTCAACGTTTGTTCTCTTGTATGAACGTAAACCAATAATTAAAGATAATAGTATTTAAGAATTATTTCAAGAAAACCCGTTTATGCAATATAAAATGTATATCGAAATCTACTTAAATGTTTAAGTATTTTATGAAATTTAAAACATTCAATGTGTTCCAATAAATATTCCAGACTTGAATTTTATAAGGCAATGAAATTGAACATATTTGTCGTGGTGGTGCAACTAGAACAAATTCATTTAAATGTAACTCGGAACTCAGTCGAGCAAATCTAACGAAAATCGAGTTATCTCTCGCACTCGAAATCATGTTAAATTCATGTCAAATCATGTTCGCATCCGGAGCTTGTAATATGCCTTTATAGGAACTAGCGCCCTTACTATCTCTTAGCTTGCTACATATTGTTTACTATAATAACTTTAATATACAATACTAAAGATGACGCTACACCGTATCAAAAAGTATTCGTAAAAACAATTTAGAATTTGAATTTATTTTACTATTGCGAGTAGCCATTCGTCGTTTTTCGCCTTTGAGGTAGAACTGTGATAAATTGTATTGAACTCTTCTACTATAAAAAACATCTTGTAAAATATTGTCGCGTAGATTCAACTGTTAACGAATTTCGACGCAAGCTGTCAGAGCTACGTGGCTCTGTGAGAAATGG
>DWJZ01009375.1:0-10756 GCA_018249125.1 Asbolis capucinus
GAATTTATATTGAAGGTATTATATTAAGGATTTGTAAATTTCAAATTCAAGGTAAACGCATACACATATCACTAAGAAGCTTGTATTAAAAATTTCAAAATATTCACATTATTTTGCCATTTTTTTTCTTTTCATAACAATATATCAAAAAAACTGAAAAATGCATACTTCATTAATTTAAATAAGGCATGTTTGTCGCAAATTTCAAGCAAATCGGTTGACATTTAACAAAATTCCCATACAAACTTTCTTCTCCTTTTCCGGGCAAACCCGCGAATCATTCGGAATAAAAAGTATCCTAAATTTTAACCGGCGATATAAGTAATAACTTTAGAAAGTTTCATCGAAATCTGTCCGCGGGTTTTCACGTGATGCGCTATCAGACAGATAATAATTCCAAAATAAATATTTTCCTGTTCTATCTCGATATTGGAATTGGAAAAATTGGAAATTAAAATTTTGATAAAATATTCAATGTATAGAAAAATGCACTTTGAGTTTTATTATAGTATAGATAGAAAAAAAATGCAAGTTTAAAATCATATTTACTCCCCAAAGGATGTCTGGTAGAGATTGCTGATAAGACCGCAGTTTGTGCACATCTAATTGTTAAAGATAATTTCCTTTTTTCTCATTTTGTGTATTTTGTGCAAAGAATATTTGTATTTATTTGGAACACCATTCTTTAACAGATGTACCAAAGAATTCTGCTGAGATTCACTGGACTCAATTCGTAAATCAGCAAAATCGGCCCTGGTTTTATCTTTTTCTCCCTCTATAACTCTCTTTCTCTTTCCAGTACATAGAGATGGTTCGTCGCGCGGGTGCCCAGCGCTGGGTGTGGGAGGAGCAGCGGGACCTCATGGCCATGGAGTTCCGGTTCAAAGACACGCAGGAGCCGCGCACCGTGGTCACGGGTCACGTGCACCTGCTGCAGGTAACGTATCCCAGGCTGAAACCTGTTATCTTACCCCGTGGAATAGTCCATGCTGGTTCATGGTGCCCCACGCTGGCTCACCATGGTCCAGTTGCCTTGCCCAGTAGGAAGAGCGACATAAGGGTTGTAAGCGACAAGCCGAGTGAAAATGAGGAATCCAAAAGTAGGTGGTAAAGTGAGATGGTGATAGAAGGCAGTGAGTATATCGTTCTTCGTTGGTGGCACTCGGACAGAGAAGTAACTCTTATGCAGAATTGTAGGTGGACTATTAATAAAAAAATATTACACTACCTTCCGTTACTCAGTTATTTTTTAAAATCTAACAATAGATGGCGCTAGGAGTACTAAAACGAACGAAAACTGACTATAACCTATTTATGGGCAGGAGTTCCCGATGGAAGACGTGCTGAGCGCGTACTACCTGGTGACAGAGTGGAAGCCGGAGCTCATCGAGGAGTTGCTGGCTCTGCTCGTGCCGGAAAATGTGCGAGTGGGGATCGTGGCCAAGTGAGAATCTCTGTCTCATTCATTTTTATATAGCTGTTACATCAGAGTTGCGCCTTTATTGTTTTCCATCGTCAATGTCACCACTGCAGCTCACTGACCCACTACGAGGCTCGGAACTCACAATGTGAGGGGTACAGGCCATAGTGCACCACGCTGGCCAAGTGCGTATTTGTGGACTTCAGCTTTGAGTACTTTGCGGAGAAATGTCACCACTGCAGCTCACTGACCCACTACGAGGCTTCGAACTCACAATGTGAGGGATACAGGCCATAGTGCACCACGCTGGCCAAGTGCGGATTTGTGGACTTCAGCTTTGAGTACTTTGTGGAGAAATGTCACCACTGCAGCTCACTGACCTACTACGAGGCTCGGAGCTCACAATGTTAGGGGACAGGCCATAGTGCACCACGCTGGCCAAATGCGGATTGGTGGATTTCAGCTTTGAGTACTTTGTGGAGAACTGTCAGGATTGCAGGTTTCCTCACGATGTTGTTCACCGTAGCAAGTGATAACTTCTGATATGCACATCTGAAAATTAGAGGTGCGTGTCGGATTTGAACTTAGGACCTCCCGTTGGATAGACCAACATTCATACCACTAGGCTGTCACTGCTTAATTAAACATAATTTTTCTCAATTATATTGTTTGTATTTATGTACCGATTTAAAGATAACTAGAAATTGCCCACACTTCGCTTCGGAAGAACGGTAAAAAAGTAGTTATTGTGACATAACAGTTAGACGTATTGCGTCGCGGACTTACATGTAGATATTGATGTCCTCTATAAAACTATAGTACATCACTTTGCTCTATTGTTAATAAATTCCACAGCGTATGCGATATAAGTGCTTTTTTGGTACTTTTTTACACGTTGAGATACATTGTCGAAATTTTCACGCGGGTGCCTATTTTTTCTCGTATTAAATATAGCCTATGTTCAACAGGGATAATGTAGCATTCTAATGGTAAAAGATTTTTTTAAATCAGTCTAGTAGTTTCGGAGCCTATTCAATTCAAACATACAAACAATCAAATCTTTCCTCTTTAAAATATTAGTGTAGATTGATCCCGTAACAGTTTTGTTATTAGTATAGATTTAAATATGTTGTGTTGTCGTAGGCTGTTTTATTTTTAAATTAAAAAGGTTAACTTAAACATGTCTTTCCAAAACTTAAACTGCATTGATCATTATAAGGGAATTTAAGTCAAGGTGAGGCCGCCCAGATATCTCAGGCTAAGATATTTACTTGTGAAATACTAGTGAAAGTATTAAAACGAAAAAAAATAATTTAAACATTGACTTCAGATCTTTTGAAATTTGCTGTCGTATTACAATATTTAACCGTGCATTCAAAGTCATTAATGATTACTTAAATCATTCCTTAGTACTATTCGTATACAGATTTGTCATTTATATTTTACTAGCTTCCGCCCGCGACTTCGTGAGCGTGGACTGAAAAAAGGTTCAATTTGTCAGTAAAATCCCCATTTACAAATACAAACAATGTGTTAAATGAAGAATCATTCTATCGAATTTTGTATAATCTTCACATAAACCATCTACTAAATAGTCCGAACAAAGCCTAAACATTTGGTTTGGATAGGTGAGCTCGTTCTCGAGTTATAAAATTGCAACGAAAAGTGGCATAGATTTTTATAAATGTATTCTTGAGTTATATTTTTTTTTTACCGTTTAAAATCTTACTTGGTGTACTTTTTTTGATGATTCTTTTATTATTTGAAAACTCTTTGTCACATAGTTCCATGTACGTTTGAACATCTGAAGAATAGGTTTTTAATTTATCGCTAATAATTCGTATGTGGTTACGATTTCACCAACAATGACGTTTCCATATTATTATTTGTGAAGACATTTGAAGTCGTTTTAACTATAATAGTGTGTCTTTGGCGTAACAAGATAATCTGTCAATTTTTTTATGTAGAATAAGTAAATGTTTGACATCAATCCCACCTGATGGTAAGCGGTAATGATCTATTCACTCTTCTTTTGAATACTCCAACATACTTGGGCAGGAACACCGACGTAGGCAAATTATTCTAATCCTTCGCAGTACGTATAATAAACGACGAGAAAAACCGCGTTGTTCGAACAGGTGGATGTTAAAGAATGGATACCCGCTGTACGCCGGGTTGTTCGACGAAATGAGAAAACGACACCAAAAATTTAAATATTGACAAGCTTACTTTACTCCATGGATTTTTATTCCGTGGTTTAATCTCATGATTCATCCCTGTTGCTCCAAAAATATAACTTCAACAATGAAGGTTATTTGAAATAAGTAAAAAATATATTAATAAAAAGTCAAATACACATTGTAATTCCCCACATGTTCTGGTTAAGCCCCACATCAGTCCACCGATTACGTTGGATTTAACCATCATTTGTCCTTGTGAATTAAATGGCAATCCGGATTTATGCAATGCTAGTAAGCCAACTCATTCCAGGAAAATTTGAGGATTAAAATTTGAGGAATATTTGCTACAAAGTGCTAAATATACCAGACCACAAAACTGGTATTAATAATTCCATGTAAATGAGTGGACGGACAGAATTAATAATATAAACTGTCCTTCGCCTTGGAAGTACCAGCAAGGTTATTGTGACACAACTGTAACAGTTAGACATATGGTGTCGTAGACTTATTTGTAGATATTGATGTTCTCTATAAAACTGTAGTACATCACTTTGCTCTATTGTCATTAATTTCCGCAGCGTACGCGATATAAGGATTTTTATGCGTGTCTTTTAAACGTCGGGTTTCATTACAGTTTTAAACGGAACCCTAATGGTTTTTAAATATTCTAACGCCTTTAAAAAGTATTATTCTAAAAATCTTTCCAATTTCGTATTAACATCCTTATCGCCACTTTTTTTGGCCGGACGGAAATTTATTGTAATACTAAGCACATAAAAACACTGGCAATATTCATTCCAGTAGTGATTATGTCAAATTTCACGTCTTTTTATTTCTAATCTCGAAGGAATATATCATCAAATCTATTTAAACGAGATCGTCTCACCTGATTTGTGTCAATTTTTAGTTTATTTAGCAAATCTTCAACCGTTTTTGATGACGAATTCATTATTTTTACCATTTTGGCTGTGATCACTTCATTTTATTATTCAATTTGGTACTCTACTGTAATGGAATACTCATTTTGTTCTGTAACTCAGCATTTGGGTGTTCTAATTAAATATAGCGACGTCAGAACGGTAATTGAGTGAAGGAATTTTTGAACAGAAATTGAATTTCTTTTTCTTTAGCATTAGCATATTTACTACTTATAGCCTGTCTTGGCTTTGCACGAGTGAATATTTATAGTTCAACTGCGGCGGGACCCGACCGCGTGTTTGAGTCACGCACTTACAGACGTGCACGTCACTTTCACGCATTTTAGTGTGCTTTCCATTGCCGTCAATATAGCTTAATTTATTCAGAGTTAATGTAGCATTCGAATAGTGAAAGAATTTTGAAAATCCGTCGAGTATTTTTTGAATTTATTTGTTACAAACATAAAAATACGAATCTTTCCTTTTTGGTTCCACATGTGGCTGGGCCCGCGTGGTATTTTGATGAAAAGTATCTTAAAAGTTATTCTGGACTTTAATCTATCCCTATGCAAAATTTCATTCGGATCCGTTCAGTACATTTTCGGTGAAGGAGTGACAAACATACATCAATCCTCATAAACTTTCGCATATTAGTGGGATGTAATCTATTTCAGTCCTTCTTCGTTATAATTATTGCTATAATAGATGGTCCATGTTAATTTTGGAGTGACCAATTGTGGCATAAAATCTTCAGTGCTTCCATACTCCAGAGGGCATGAAAGCGGCATTCCTGGTATACCTGTTATTCGTTAAAGTATCACTTCAAACCTAGATCATGCTCCAACACGGTTCCTTGAAGCAATGGAGAGGTTATTTAGTTCTTTCGCCGTTTCTCCTCTTCTATTATAAGGCACCTTCCGGTAGACTCCAAACATACCTTAAGGTAGATTCTAAAAAAAATACGTTCATAACTGTATTGAAAATACCTACAGGAAATAAATGATTTTTGTTTTTTTTAGTGGTCCAAACGTCGGCAGATATTAAGCCACAAGGCCATACAGCCATCGACAAAAACCAAAACCAACGCTACACGTTCCCTCCGAAGCAAGGAGGTGCCAAGACATTACTACTCGTAATACCTAATTCGACTTTTCTCACGCCTTGTTGGTAACTACGCCAATCTTTGCCAACGATACAAGTTAGACTGCGTTTCGCTTAGCGCAATAACTTGCCAAATCATTGCCAACCTAAGAATAAGATTTAGAATGACGATCGAAATCTTTCAAAGATTTATCTGCACCAGTAATCACGTCCGTGTTGAAACTTATATATTGTCAAATACTACGTGAAGCTAGTAAAACAATGTTATATTGTATAACAATTTATTACGTTTATTCTATCGAGTTGAAGTTCTATTGCAATTATTAGTGAATACCAAATTCCGGTTAGACTGCAACCGGTTTGTGAATTTGAATGACTGAAATTCGTAAAATGAGAGTCAGCCGGCTTTTAAGAGTTCTTAGGAGTTACGCCCTTACTATTTTTCGTCGTCGATGTTCTTAAAGGAAGTCATAAATAGTATAAACTTCCCATAGTTGTATGTAGATGGCGTTGTATCACATTCGTCTTACCTGAAACAAGGAGAATAAAATAACATTATTAAACTGTAATTTAATATACATCTGGGACAGGAGCGAAAGCGGAGATAAGGTATCTTGTTCTTTTATATGGAAATCAAGTTTTTTCTATATCTTTATATAACGGTCCCAGTAACTTAAAATGTTGCATAAATTCCTACTAATATTATAAATGCGGAAGTTTGTCCAGACGACCAGTCAAAACTTCTAAAAATCTGCGTTCTATCTACTGTAAACCCCCAGTAACGTTTCTTTATGGATGCGTACTTTCATAGAATTGATAAATGAAATGAATGACATACTTATTATTATTTGTTTGCGTTCAGAAATGTTCCTAGAAAGAAACGAATAATAGCTTTATAAGCAGGAAAAATTTCACTGTATTATCCTCGCTATAATATGAATTTAAGTTACACTTCTGAGTAAAACATGGCCGGCTATGTAAACACTAATAATTAAGTAGTAAGAACATTAAATTTCCCTGTATTGCGTATACTTCAATATAAATTTGTTTCATACTTTAACCTCAATAACACGTGGCGGTTATGCTTTTAAATCGTTGCTAATATTAAACGTCTGTACTTTTAACACAGCGCCATCTATTAAATACTTACTCATTCCAGTCGATAGGTATCGACATCTGTTGAAACCGTTTGGAACTAATAGACAATCGTGACTGTCGGGTAATAAACAAATAATTTGCAATAAAATAATATTACTATAAATTGAGATGTTAGCTATCGTATCTTTCAAGTGGGATCAAACTGCACACGGTGTGCAATATTTGATTAAAATCGGTTAAGTAGTTTAGGAGTCCATTGCGGACAAACACCGTGACACGTAATTTATATATATTAGGAGAGATTATAGTCTGGAGTAACACAGGTAATTTTTATCAAAACATTAGGCAGGTAAAGATAGTATAATCAATATACCATAGCATTTATCCGTTACTAGGTTCCGCATGCGGCTTCACCCGCGTAGTATGTATGTTGACAAAAAATAACCTACATATGTTTTATTCCAGCCTACAATCTATCTAATTCCATTCCGATCCGATCAGTACTTTCAGTACTTTTTATTTAACTATAAAGTACTCGTAAGCTGACGATATTGTGGAATTTCATCTTCGATCAATAATACAACTAATGTATATGTCTCGACATATACCAGCTCACTCGAACACTGGGCTGGTATTTTGTTTAGTACGTTTCAAACAGCCAACACATAAACACGTTCCACAATGCTGCATAATATATAATAACTACAATATTTCTTGTTGCTTTACTTTTTCGATCGCCTACAATTCATACAAGCCACCAGACCATGAGCGCAAATATTTTATTATTACTACAAAAGTTGGACACTTTAATGTTTACCAACTTGTGATACAGAATTGTGGTATAAATCATACTAATATGAAAATTCTAAAGTTTGTAGGGTTGAATGAATGAATGGACTTTTGTTACTTCTTCACGCAAAACCTACTGAACCGATCTGGTTGAAATTTGGCATAAAGATAGGTTATAGTATGGAATAACACGCAAATTAATTTTCACAATGTACCTACATACATTGCGAAGACGCGGGTAGACATTAATTTGTTCTTTGTCAAAAATCTAAAACTTAATAAAGACGATAATCTTTTTGTAAATTTAAAAGAACAAACTAACAGACGAAACATAATCTGTACTAATAATAAAACTGTAACCAGGTAAATTCTGTACATTAAGTATTTTTTCTTAATTTTGATGCAGAGTGACTTTGATGTCTATATAGAGACCGAAACATTTTTTTTTTGTATTTATTGACAAAAGTCTGTCAGTCTGTTTGTACAAGCTTCAGAAAAAAACCACTGCACAGATTTAGATGAATCATGCCATAGTCGTAGTTTAAAACCGAAGAATGAGTACAGGATATGTTTTATCCCAGGAAATGGCTTAGTTCCTACAGGATAACAGGTTTTAATTTGTATGCACAGATAATGGTTATGAGATACTTTTATCCTAGAAATGCTTAATTCCCGTGGGATAATAGCTTATAATTAATATGGTAACTACCAAACCAATGCACCAATTTAGATAAAATTTAGCATTTTTATGGTTTATGTAAGGACAATGGTTATAGGATACTTTTTATCCCAGAAAACGATTTATTCCCGCGGGATAATAGGTTAAAATTTGTACTACCATGAAATCACTTGGCAACTCTTCTTCCGAAGCGAAGCGAAGGCAATTTCTAGTAAACAATAAAACTCGGTTAGGGGTCTCCACGAAAAGATAAAAATGTTGTCTCATAACTTGGAAAGATTTCTTAAGTAAGAGTTGAAGGAAACTTTCCCTGTACGTCTCTTGAGACGCTCAGAAGGAACCCTGGGGCATACCATTAACTGTAATATATCAAATCGGGCTATTTATTGGATTGACTATTATATTAACTAGTCTCCGCCCGCGGCTTTATCCGGGTGTTAATTCAAAGTAGCGTATGAATTATGTTCCACTTTATTCTATCTCTATCCCAAATTTTATTTTTCTCTGTTTGGTTTTTATAAAAGAGTTGCAAACATCCGTCTATTGATCCTAAAATTCACATCATCTATTGACAATTCAACAGATATAAAAACGAAATAAAATTAAACCCTTAACTTAGACTAATCTAAATTACAAATACATTTAAAAGAAAGTGTGAGGATGCAGTTTACATTTATTACTATTAGAATAATTTATAAATGTATGTATGTCTGTATGTATGTAAGCAGTCTCTCTTCCAAACGGGAGGTCCTGCGTTCAAATCCTGCGGTGGACATCTCTTTATAAATTTATGTGTGTAAGAAGTTGATTATCAGTTGCTACAGTGTAGAAAATCATCGTGAGGAAACCTGTACTCCTGAGAGTCCTTGAATGTCCAATCCGCACTTGGCCAGCGTGGTGGACTATGGCCTGAACCTCTCACATTGTGAGAGGTCCTTGAGCCCAGTAGTGGGACAGTTATGGGTTACAATGGTGATGTATGTATGTGCTAAAAATATTGGTCTCGTACAAAAAGTACTATTAATTTTTTAGAACAAAAAATTTACTGGTCTTGCAGGCTGAATATAAAGGACTCTACAGCAACACTAACAGAGATCATTTCTAGATGAAAAAAACGGACCATATGTACATATACTATCTTATAACAAAAATTGGAAAGAAATAAAGTTTAAATTCCGTGCTTCAATAAAGCTATCGAATTTTATTGTTATCAGTCGTTAAGCCTTGTCGGAAATTATCGGTATAAATAAAAAAAAACTAATTCTTAACTTGGTGAGAATTACCAATCGGCTTCCAAATCACCAGGTATTAGCTACAGTAGATCCTTAGAGAATTAAACCTTAGTGAAATAAAAAACGAAAGAGAAAAGCAATCGTGTTTCTTGAGAAGAAAATAATTAGCTACTAAAAGAACTTTCAAGCAAAAGTTGTTAGTTACAAATAACGACACTGAAAGCTGCGGGATACTTTTCCGCGTTAAAAATCTCTGGAATACAGCCTGAAGCAAGTTAATGAAAGAAAATGACTAAATAATGTACATCTTTAAGAGTTGCTGAGAACGATTATAGCTCAGGCAATAGGATTAATAGTTATGATATAATATATTATAAGATAGGTTTTTATGAAGGTCCGCACTGGAGCAGCGTGGTGGAGTATGCTCTAGGCCTCCACAGAGACCCATGGTCAATAGTGGGCCAATAATGGCCAAGCTAGCCAATGATACCAAAGAACATATTTGACTTTGCGAAATTTCATACTAATGTCGCGAATAGGAAATTATTCTACTGTATAGTATAGTTACTAGCGGTCACCCATCTTTATACCGACCGCGCCGGCTGTTGCTTAACTTTCTAAATCGCCTACAATCGAAACAAGCCTCCGGTCTGTGCACGGTTCTACGAATATTTATATGCAACAGTAAACTGGCAATATGTAAGTTAAATCCCAGTTCGAAATTTGAAGAGAAACGTTCTGTTTTCGAATTAAACTTTCGTGTGGGTCACGGACTCTTTTATTGCGAGTATTCAAAAGGTAGAAAAAGTTTTTACTGCCGGTTACTTTACAAAGTACGGTCGTAAAGAGTTACATGATTTTAAACATGGCGCATCATGATTAAACTAAACTTAAAATAAAGTTACAATAAATGAGAAGCTCATTTTATATGCATTTTGGTAGACAATAATGAAAATGAATGAAATTTTAGTACAAAACCTGATATATGTAAGTTATCAAACAGATTGTGAATGTGTGCGTGAATAAATAAAAAAATGATGCTGAAAATAGTATTAAGTAAATAATAATAAATAATTATTATTGGACAACTCACACACCGTCCTTAAACTAAACGTTAACTTGTACCATGGTTAACAGACAAGTGTTATACATACATACATGTATGTATATATATTTAAATACACACTTATACAGATATTTTTAATGCCCAGACACACAAAACAAACATTCTTTGTCATCACAGAAAAGTTTAACGTGGATGGGAATCGAACCCACGACCTTCGGTGTAGCAGTCAGGTCTTCATCCGGAGTATATACTTATGTACATATATAGGTATGTA